>JAXGGT010000116.1:5095351-5108562 GCA_035583425.1 Marsdenia floribunda | reverse complement strand
TCAGTTTAAATTACGGATAGATGATGATGGTATTCAGATCTCTGGATATTTTACTGTCACGACCCGGGCCCGCGAGCCCGTGCCGCGACTATGGGCCTGGCGGTACCCACGGTCAACTACTTGGTACCGTTCTCGCTGTACCAAAAGGGATATTCTGAGTTGACAATGACTATCTAGGCCCATGCTTATATTCCATAACATATTCACATATATTTCTCATGTGGGACGGGTATCACATTCAACCCCCTTAAGGCCCAGCGTCCCCGCTAGGGCCCAACATAATTGGTCTAAGCCCAAGATCAACCAGTGGACGTACGAGATTCTAGAGGTGGCTCCCACCGCACATATGGTGTAGCACTTAATTCCCATAGTCCGGGCTGGCAACCCGTTCTGATACCAACTGTCACGACCAGGGCCGGCGAGCCCGTACCGCGACTATGGGCCTGGCGGTACCCACGGTCAACTACTTGGTACCGTCCTCGCTGTACCTGGGCCCATGCTTATATTCCATAACATAATCACATATATTTCCCATGTGGGACGGGGTATCACATTTGCAAAGACTACAAAATCATTAAAAACTTGTCAAAAAATCAATTGTCATATTAAGATTTAGTTGAGAATTTATAGACTTATTGTTTCAGAATGCATGTTATCATTTTCCTGCCAACTGTAAGAAACTTTTCCATAGCAAGTTTTTGGTAGGTTGAGCATTTTTTTCCTGCTGTTAATGCTGAAAATGTGGGTCTTTAGAATCTTCTTTTAGCTAGCATTGGTTAGCTATCCATTGGTTTGACTGAAGTCACAGTACCTTTTTCCTCATTGCTGCTGAAGCTGTTCCTAATCATTTAGGATCACGTGTTAAATGTAGTGAATATTTTGGGTTATGGATTCATGGATTTGCTTTTCCAATGGAAACTTCATATGGATGTTTTTATGGCTCCTGAATTTAAACTCAACTTTATCTTCAAGTATGTTTCATTTGCTCAGTACGTAATAGTGGATGTTTAAGTTGGACATATTTAAATGCATCAATTCATGTGGTATATATGTTTTTATCTACATGGTATATAAAGGTTCTACTGGTGTAACATTCAACATACGATATAGTTGACTTGTGTGGTTTTTCACAGCATTTGTTGGTTCAGCTATGGTGTATCTTACATTTAAATAATGGTCAGGTAATTTGGAAGCTTACCTTCGGATTGCATCTAAGCTGAAACTTGGCTTGGGTGGGGATGACTTTTCATTTAAATTAAACTCATCTTCCATCAAAACTCAACAAAGCACTAATGATGGAGATGCTAGTGGACTAACCAAACCAGGTAAGAAAAGTTTCTGAGGTTTACTGACTTGGACTTACAGTGGCAAATTATGTTATGCTTACTAACTTTCCATTTGAAAATGCCAAGTCTACATATGCTGAGAGAGGAAGGATTGCAGATTAATTCTAGATATTCCTTATTCACTTCTACGGAACCCAGCTGTGCAATCACGCTAAAGTAATTAATTGCGTGGACTTTGGTCACCAAAGTAGATATGCACAAGCAGCCACCAAATGGGTGCAGAGTCGCCTGTTTTAATAGGATACTTGAAGTTGTGATACCACTCTAGCTATGTGTTATCGTATGCTGAATTCTTAGTTTTCACTATGCATCTGAATTGGCTGCTTTTGTTCTTGTTTGATGCTATAAATTATTCCTATTCCAAAATTTCCCTTCCTGTTCCCCTTAGGACTTGATGAATGTGACCTACCTTTTATCCATCTAGCCTTATTAATTTTCATTATGTTACTGTTAATCTTGTTTGGCTGTGATACTAAGAATCTTACTTTTGGTGCTATGTCAGATAAAATTCCAGTTAGGTTGTATGTTCGAATTATCAATGAAGATTTTGATGACGTAGAAGATATACCTCCGTTTGACAATTGGGATAGAATTTCTTACCTAAATCATCCCGTTAAAATTCATGGAGAAGGTAAGGGAAGTTCTTCTCTTACATAGAAAGTCTTAAAAGTGTTGATTCTTACCCCCTCCTTTTCATCTTAAGGGCATATAATACAATGTGGTCACCTCTCTTTCTTCTGTTGTCTTTACACAGGCTCTAGACACATGTTATGTATTTTACTTTCAAGTTCTACATTAGAAATCACTCTCTGAAATTATCCAAAAAAAAAAGAAAGAAAAAGAAATCACTCTCTGAATAGACTACTAACATTGGAAAGAGTGGCAAGATTTTGGTTCAGTTTATCTTGCTTAATGGGTCCCATGTCTTGTCAACTGCAGGGGAATGTTTCACCTTATCCGATGCCATGAAAGCTCTTCTGCCCGAATTTTTTCCTGATAAATCTTTAACAAATGATCTTTTACATATACCCGAGTCTGATGATGGAGAGAGATCTCCATCAGGCGAGGCAGGCAATATGAGAAGCGCAGAAGAAACTGGAGAAACAGTCTGCAATCGATTAGATTCTTCATCACTCCTGGATAGTGCTGAGATAAAGTTGATCCGGATTCAAGGCATCGAACCAAAGCCAGAGATTCCCTTTGCCTGGGTTGTGAACAACTTGATGAATCCTGAGCACTTCATTCATATGTGTGTATATGTCAAAGTCCAAGAACCAATTGCCGCATGACAATACATTTTTCTCATTTTATCAAACTCCCTTTGGGCGATTCTTTACATTTCAATAACCATGTATATATATAGTGTACGAACTGTACAGTCTAGCTAGATCATTTGAGCTATCATGAATTTTCATGTCTGAACTATGTAATTTTTTCGGAGTGTTTCTTCGTCTTGCATTCTTTCAAATCCAATTTCTAGTCACGTTTCTGCCCAGAACTTCTCTATCTTATCTTATTTTATTATTTAGAACAGGCTGGTTCTCAAGGAATCTAGCTGTTGCATTTGAAATATACATTTTATTTTTGGGGTAAAATATAAAAATATGTTTTCTTTTTCAATAGAATATTCGAGACATTCCTTTTTTTTTTTATTATTTTTTTCTTCTAAGTATATTAGAGACATTCTTAATATCATAATTTATTTCATTTATTTATTTTTAAAGAGCATTTTACTTATTCAGTAGTTTTGTTATCTTCTATGACTATACTAACTATATTAACTTGAATTGAATTGATAATCTAATTAGTTTAAATTTTAAAAGCTTTTTATTTTTTATTCTTTTAAAGTAAAATTAATTGTGATAAATTGACAAGAAGTTCTTGTTTTACTTGTGATTATGGATTCAGATTTATTTTAGAGGAAAAGCTTATAATAAAAAAAAGAAAGAAAATCTCTGTAGTACAGCCTGTTGTGTGTGCTTTTTCTTCTTTGCAAGCTATATAATCTTTGATGCGTCCATCGAATGTCACCAACCTAGCAGGAAAGATGATCACTTTCCTTTCAGTTTCTTCCTCTTGTTTGCTAAAGGAGTAAACTTGCCTGGGAATGCTAATCCAGAGACGGAAGATCTTGTTCGGCTTCCTATGCCCTTTATTGGATGTTTGTAGGACTAACAAGAAGACCTTTCTTCTTGATCATTCATGGATGCCGGCAACATGCATCGCCACCCAAAACTGGAGCACGCGGGCATCTTGTCTTTTCTCGACGTTGAATTCGCAAATCCCTAAAGATATCTACGAAGTCAACAAGAAAATCAGACATTTGATTGAAAACGGCTGCCACCAGGATGCAAGAAATTTGTTCGACAGGTTAATTCTTCGAAATACAATAACATGGAATTTAATGATTAGTGGACATGTCAAGCAGAGGGAAATTGCTAAAGCTAGAAAACTTTTTGATCGGATGCCTCAGAGAGATGTTGTCTCGTGGAATTCAATGATTACGGGTTACATGTCGTGTAGGGGAATGAGGTATTTGCGGGAAGGACAATATCTATTTGATGAAATGCCTGAGCGAGACTTTATTTCATGGAACACAATGCTAAGTGGGTATGCAAAAAATGGCAAAATGGTTGAAGCTCTGAAGCTTTTCGATGCTATGCCTGAGAAAAATGTCGTGTCTTGGAATGCCATCATTTCTGGGTTTTTACAGAATGGTGACGTTAAGTTGGGTATTGAGTTTTTCAGGAAAATGCCCCAGCGTGATGTAGCTTCCCTTAGCGTGCTTGTGTCTGGTTTGATACAGAATGAAGAATTGGATGAAGCTGCAACAGTTCTCAAGGAATTTGGAGAGACTGGTGAGGGCAATGAGGATCCGGTTCATGCTTATAATACTTTGATTGCTGGATATGGTTACAAGGGAAAGGTTGGTGATGCCCGTAAACTTTTTGATCAAATTCCCTTTTATGCTGATAGAAGAAGGGATGGAATTAGGAGGTTTCAAAGAAATCTAGTGTCTTGGAACTCAATGATCATGTGCTATGTGAAAGTTGGGGATGTTGTTTCTGCTAGGGAGTTATTTGATCAGATGGTAGAACGAGACACATTTTCGTGGAACACTATGATTAGTGGTTATGTTCATGTATCAGATATGAAAGAAGCTTCAAAACTTTTCTCAAGAATGCCGAATCCTGATATCTTATCCTGGAACTCGATAATCTCAGGGTTTGCACAGTCAGGAAATTTAAAACTTGCCCATGATTTTTTTGGGAGGATGCCTCAGAAAAATCGTGTATCTTGGAACTCTATCATAGCTGGATGTGAAAAAAATGGGGAATATGAAAGAGCAATTAAGCATTTCATTCATATGCAAGCAGAAGGAGAAAAGCCAGATCGACATACTCTATCATCGCTGCTTAGTGTTTCTGCTGAATCTGTGGCTCTGCACCTGGGAATGCAAATTCATCAGTTGGCAACAAAGATTGTTGTGCCTGACATACCATTAAATAACTCCCTCATTACAATGTATTCTAGATGTGGGGCAATAGTAGATGCAAGAACTGTTTTTGATGAGATGAGTTTTCAGAAAGATGTAATATCTTGGAATGCTATGATTGGCGGATATGCATCCCATGGACATGCTATGGAGGCTCTTAACCTCTTTGAATTGATGAAGCAGCTTAAAGTGAGACCTACTTATATCACATTCATTTCAGTTTTGCATGCTTGTGCTCATGCTGGTTTTGTCAATGAAGGTCAGATGCATTTCACTTCAATGATTAAAGAATATGGTATTGAACCAAGGGTTGAACATTTCTCTTCCCTTGTGGATATTGTGGGTCGACATGGCAATGTTGAAGAGGCTGCTAATATAATTAAGAGTATGCCTATGGATCCAGATGGAGCAGTGTGGGGAGCACTATTGGGTGCCTGTAAGGTGCACAACAATGTAGAGTTGGCACAAGTTGCAGCTGAAGCATTAATTAAGCTAGAACCTGAAAGTTCAGGTCCATATGTCTTGTTATACAACATGTATGTTGATGATGGGAGATGGGATGATGCTAATAGGATCAGGATGGTGATGGAGGGAAGTAACATTAAAAAGGAACGAGGGTATAGTAAAGTGGATACTGGTTAGTGTTTTCCTGAGTGGTGTGCAAATGAACTTTCTAAGGCTGATGATAGTAGTAGCAGCTGCTAAACTATTCTATCAGTGCGTATTAAGTTTTTATTGTTTGAGATGATACTAATGTGAAAACCATCCTATTACTGTAACATTCATTTATTCTTCTGTACCATTAACTCTGATCTACAATAATCTTCAATAAATTATTATTATTATAGTAATTTAATGGTGTGGCTATTTTTATTTAGGTACTTTACTTGATTTGTTAAGAGATAATTATATATTATATTTTAGTTATATATTATAGCCTTAAAATCTTCTCGTTATCTTTCTTGAATTAGCACTTAATGGATTAAAAAAACTATGTATTGGTGGTTTTCTTGGGAGGAAGATATAGTGGTGGTTGGTTAGATGAAACAGAAATGATGGATGATATACCAATGCAAAAGCAACTAACAAAATTGCCCAACAAACAGCCTGATGCTACTTTCAAACGCCAAGAAACAACAGTCAATAACGTCCCGCTCTCTCTCTCTCTCTCTACCCCCCAAGATCAGCCGCCATCCAGTGGGGGGACGGAAAGAGGGAAGGCCAACCATTAAAGATAAGCAATCCTCCACCTGGAAAACAACCAAATCTTGACACGTGTGAATTCCAATTTTTCATCCTTTTTTTGCTCCTTTGTAAAATTCTCTTACACACAGTTTTTCGTTATCTCTTCTGTTGTCCTAACAGTCAAAGGGGCAAAGAAAAGGAAAAAGAAAAGATTGGTCATTTTGGGCGCCCGATACTTGTGGTGAAAGAACTTATCTGTTTTTTGGAACTGGAAAATCAAGAATAACTGAAGAAAGACAGAGAAAGTAATGGCTGCCGCATCTCCTTTAGGATCGTCAACTCTTGTTCAGTCCCAAATTACTGGGCTTGGTCTTAAGGTTCAAAAGTCTACTTCCTCCAATTTCAATTCACTTCTTTTCACCAGGTGATTGTTCCTGCGAGCTTATTTATTTATTTATTTTTCAAAATTAAGTCCTTTCTTGTGCATCGAATTTTTGAAGTTTTGTGCGTCAAAGGTTAAAGTTATGGCTCGCAGTTGCAAAATCATGAAGGGTCTTGGGTTTTTTTGAAAGAAATGAAGAATTTTTCATGGTCTGGACCTTAAAAAAATGGATGTATATATATGGGTTTTGAATGGTATGTTCTGATTCTGATGGTCTCTGTGTGGATATTGCGTTTGTATAGATTAAAAAGAGGTAATATACTTTGGCAACTATTAAGTATTCTGTTGTTTATAATTTGTAAATATAAACAGTGCTACGCGGTCCCATTTTGAGTAATTGAGTTTTGCCTCTGTCCAAAGACGAGGAGAATGTGGAGATTCTGGATGTCTTATACTACCTTTTCTTTTATGAATAGTTCTGTGTTTTTGGAAATGCTTGATTGAACTCTTGGCTTATTGGCCGGTTATTGGTCCACTTGTTGCAATAAGAGTTGGTCAAGATTTCTGGGCAATTGCACCCAAACTTAAGTATGTATCTGATCACATTATTTCTAAGATGGCTAGAGAGGTCCTGATGAAGCACTTACCGTTAGAAGGTCAAATTCCTGATTCTGCAAATAACCATATGCTAGTTGATTATTGTTCCTGTAGTTTCAGACTAAGCAATGATTTTGTCTATATAAAACCCATTTGTAATTTTGTACTGACTAAATGTCTATGATTTCAGATGCCTATGTGATCTTGGTCTGATACAACAGATTTTATGTTTCTTTAACTTTGACTTTTCTCTTTTACTTGTCGTAACAAAATTTCCTCCTGAGTTTATGGTTGAGAAAAGCATGGTTGGAAAAATTAGGGGATCATATAATTGACATATCCAACTTGTTTATAATTACTCCATGTTTTATGTAGTGAAAACATTAGTTTCCATTTTTTTGGTTCAAATAAATTTTATACTTTGAATTTCTTGCATGAGAGTATTCTTTTAAAATCATTATCATTAAATTGGTAATCTGAATAAATTTTGACCTGGTTTCTTCTTAACAATGCAGGAGAAGATCTCAAACAGTAGTGAAGGCTAGTTCTCGAGTTGATAAGTTCTCAAAAAGTGACATCATCGTTTCTCCATCTATCCTTTCTGCTAATTTTGCAAAGTTAGGAGAGCAGGTTTAGTTTTCATTGCTTGGCTTCTACCATCAAGTGTTGTTAGATCCTTGGTCAGATAGCTACTTGCCTAAATGAAAATAATTTAAAGAAAATTTTGGCCTTTATCTGGTTGAGTTTATCAATCTTTTAACTCCCCATTGCATATGAATCTAGGTGAAAGCAGTTGAGCTGGCAGGATGTGATTGGATTCATGTTGATGTCATGGATGGACGTTTTGTTCCAAATATAACAATTGGACCTCTAATTGTTGATGCCCTGCGCCCGGTCACAGAGCTTCCATTGGATGTGCATCTGGTATGTCTGATTGTTTAAATGTTAATATTTACTTCTTGTACATTTTGTAGAAAGAACTTCACTAACATCAGTTTTAAAGCATGGCAGATGATTGTAGAACCAGAGCAGCGAGTTCCAGATTTTGTCAAGGCTGGAGCTGACATAGTTAGTGTCCATTGTGAACAGTCTTCCACCATCCACTTGCATCGTACAATTAATCAAGTAAGTCTTTTGTGGGATGTTGTGATGGTTTAATTGGCTGAAATTTGGTGTACTTGCTAGAATCCATTGTCAGTATGATGAAGTCATATGGATATATGGTGCAATTCTGGTAGCAAGATTATATTGTTTAGCGTTTACAGGCACCTACTCTATACTGACTATGTTTCTCTATGAGTCAGATAAAAGGTCTGGGAGCTAAAGCAGGAGTTGTCCTCAACCCTGGAACCCCATTGACTGCAATTGAATATGTTCTTGATGGTAAGATTCATTTAGGTTTTACGTATAAGAGATCAATATTTGCTTTCCTATGTATCATCCCCATGCTTTCTGCCAAAAGGGTTAATGGCATCCACCTTCAGAGAAGGTGAGTTTAGTTGGATAATGTTACTATAGAGTAATAAGTTGAATAATATTTTCCCATAACACTTGTGAGAATGTTGTCATAACAGACTTGAGAAAAACCGGCAGAAGAGTAAAAGATTTACCTGTTAGTTGCATCAGAAATGGAATTTAGGGTGCCGTGGGATAATCATTTGGAAATATTTGTTGATTTAGGTGCTTCTGCAGTTAATATAACAATGAACCATTGTTCTAGAATTTCTTGGGCATTGTTACTTTAGCTTCTTTTCAACTGAAACTTCTGTTTGGAACCAAACTTCTACTTGTTTAAAGTATGATTTTATTAGAGGAAACACTCAACACAGACAGTAAACTTGACATTTTTTTTTTTCTTTCTTTAACAGCGGTTGATCTTGTATTGATCATGTCCGTGAACCCTGGGTTTGGTGGGCAGAGCTTTATTGAGAGCCAAGTTAAGAAAATCTCAGACTTGAGAAGAATGTGCGCTGAGAAGGTATTGACACACTCATCTTCAGCCTTCTTCCCTAAATGAAAGGACAAAATTGGATAGAAAAATATCTTACTGTCTATTTGCAGGGAGTGAATCCTTGGATTGAGGTAGATGGTGGAGTTGGTCCTAAAAACGCTTACAAGGTGAGGCATTTAATCACTTCTCTAATTGTGCATTCAGTATTCTCGCTGACATGTTCTTTTTCTACTACTTAGTTTAGGTGTATCGTCCGCACTATCCATAAATAAATGTTTTTAACTTTGCAAGAACGTTACTATTTTTCTTTATGTGGACATTTTTGTTTGATTCTTATTCCTGGTTTGGTCTTTCTTGAACACAGATCAACTTTTTCCCGGATTTTTAAACTGTGGTATTATTTATGCGCAGGTGATTGAGGCTGGAGCCAACGCTTTGGTAGCTGGTTCTGCTGTCTTTGGAGCTCCAGATTATGCAGAAGGCAAAGATACACTAAAAACTTCTGAAAGATCAATTTAGGCAAGAAATCTTGTATTTTTTCCACTTCTGATTCACTGTTCTTATGTTACAGCTATTAAAGGAATCAAAACAAGTCAAAGACCTGTAGCTATTCCAGCCTGAAGTTGCTATCCTGAAGGTAGGTGTGGATCTAGAAACTCTTCTTTACCACACTTTT
This sequence comes from Marsdenia floribunda, assembly GCA_035583425.1. Classification (NCBI taxonomy): domain Eukaryota; kingdom Viridiplantae; phylum Streptophyta; class Magnoliopsida; order Gentianales; family Apocynaceae; genus Marsdenia; species Marsdenia floribunda. Next base: position 5,098,929 of record JAXGGT010000116.1, on the reverse strand, counting down.
GAGCGTCCCTAGTAAGCTTCTTAATGAGTTTGTTCTTTCATTTCATTTCCACAGGACCATGTTTCATTTCATTTCATTTTGTTTTGTTCTAATGCACTGCATGAAGAATGCTGGATATGCATCTTGTTTCTGGGAATGTTCTTTGTTGAGAGAGAGTGAAATATGTTAACATAGTTATATTTGCACTTGCAGATTAATGTTTAGGGCACTGAACAAGAGCAGCAAAGACAGTTTTTGTGTTGTCAAAATATGAAGCATTATGTTTGATTTCTTTGAGGCTGAAAGTTGGAAATCATCAAAAAAGAAAGATATTTGTTAAAAGGGATGACGTGGAGCACTGGTACAGTTCATTGCACAGAAAAATATATATATATAAAATTAAAAAGAAAAAAAAAAATTATCATGACATATTTGTCCCCTGTATAACCTAATATTTTTTCTACATGAGTTGCTCTCAGTTTAGCATTTTTTTCAGTTTGTATATTATAAAGTTAGATGGCCCAAAAAACCTTATATTTTTCTATAGCCACAACCGACATTTGCTGGAATTTTAAAGGCAAAGAGAGTACAACACAATCCTCAAAGTACCCAAAAAAACATATGATGAGGCCAGCTATTGTTCTGCATTTACAGCATTTACATCTCATGTTTATTAAAAATGTTGAGAAGTTTCAAAGTGTTTTGATTTAATGAGAAGGGAGTTATTGGTCATTTTAGTCTCTAAATTATTGTCGATTTAGTCTTTTTTTTTTTTTTTTTTTTAATTTTTCTCATTTTTGAACTTAAAAATATTCGGACAAATTAATCTTTTTATTGGTTTTTTTTAAAAATAATTGATTAGAAATTAGTCATATGATATGCACATTTTTTATTATTAAAGACAAAAATAGTATTTAATATTTAAAGAAATAATAAATGATGTTTTTGGAGAGAAAAAAAAAAAAATATTAAGAAGAAAAAAATATGTTTGATAAAATTTTAATACTGTGATTGTTTTGTAATTAAAATAACAAAATGTGTAATTCTATTTTTTTTGGATCAATCAATCAATAATTGACTTACACTAATTCCTCTTGACATCTGAGAGCTGATCTCCTGTATCCAATTTCTTGGTACCCCTTAACTAAGACCTTGTACATGATAGCATTTGGTAAAATTCCCATCTTAAGCATATCAGCATGCAGCATCATTGCATCAGTAACATGCCTAGCTCCAAAATGCACTTGCATAATGGGACCATAAGTGACCATGTCCGGTTTTATGCCAGCATTCCGCATTTCAGAGAAAATCCTGCTTGCTTTGAAAAACTGTCCATCTTTGCATAAGGCATGAATCATGGCAGAATACACCGCAGTATTGGCAGAACAATCCTGACCATCCATTCGGCTCATTTGGCCTCTTTCCAAGAAAATTCTTAGTGCATCATTGAGCCTTCCATTACTGCTGAGTCCAGTAATTAAAGAGCTTAAGGTAAAAACGTTTGGAGTTATACCTGCCTCTACCATCTCCTTGTACAGACGGAGAGCTGCTTTTGGGTTATCATCTTTGAAGTAAGCGTCGATCAAGGATGTATACACAATAACGTCGGGTTTAATTCCTTTGATTAACATCTCGTTATACAATCCTATTGCAGCCTCTATGTTCCATATTTTGCAGTATCCATCTATCAAGGTAGAGAAGGTTACTGTATCAGGTTGGATTCCCTGTTCCATCATTTGAGAACAGACTTCTAAAGCCTTGGTCATATTTCCTACCTTACAGTACCCATTGATTAGTGTAGCATAGACCACTGAATTCGGCAGTACCCCTCTTTCACTCATACTCCATAAAAGTCCATGTGCTTCTTCCATCTTGCCAGTACTACAGTAGCATTTCATCAGTATTGCGTAAGTGAAAACATCACGTGCAATTCCAAGATTTTTCATCTCTGAATCAAGTTCTAACGCAGCAGGCAGATTTCCTACTTTGTAATAGCCAACTATCAGACAATTGTATATCATCAGGTTAGGAAACACACCAAACTTCAACATGTGGACAAAATAATTCCTTGCAGCTCTTACTTCTCCTACTTTCTGAAGAACATCAACTAGTATACAAAATGTAACAACATTTGGGAGGAGACCATGATCCAACAATGCATGATAGAGTTGAAAGGCCTTGTCAACAGAGGCCATCTTACTATAACCATCCATCAGAGTATTGTAGGTATACAAATTTGGGGGAATACCAAACTCCTCCATTCTCCTGAACATACATTCAGCCTTTATTATCATATTCTCAGCACACAATCCCCGTATCAGTGTTGTATAGATCACAACCGTGGGTTCAATCCCCTTATCAACCATTTCATTAAACAAACTTTCAGCTTTTCCAAAATCTCCTTGACCACAACAAGCATCAATCAGCACACCATAAGTGACAACGCTTGGCAACGCCCCACGTGAGATCATATCTCCATATACCTCCCACATGGATTCAAATCTTTTAGCTTTACACAAACCGTCTAAGAACGCATTACAAACCTGCATTGCAGGCAAATTCTCGAGCTTTTGGTACACCCAACAGGCCTCGTCAACAAAACCCATTTCACATAATGCAGTAATAAGTACTCCAAACACCTTGGCAGAAGAATTACGACTCTCTAACTGACGGAGTGCCTTGAAAACTGAAAAACAAACCTTCTGAGGCTTTCGGGTTTTCTGCAACTCTTCAATGAGGCCTTTAATCAAACACCTAGCTTTAATATAGGACTTTGCTTCAGTTAAGAAATGTATAATAGCAGCATGCACTTTCAGATTCTTTTGGGGATTTATAGTGGCTGAATTGAATACTTCAAGAGCTTGATCTGGGTTTTTGGAATTGAATATTGAGGTGATAATGTTTGAAATATATGGCGATATTGAAGTAGAAGATGAAAATGGAAAGAATCTTTGGAAGTGAATCTGTGTCTTTTCAGTTAAAACGGGTTTGATTTTTGGTGGGAAAATCTTCAACATTTCTCAAGTGATTTTTAGATTTAGGAGCTTCTGCCATGAATCAAATGCTCAAGCTTATGAACTAAACTTCAGCGGGTTTTTGATTAAAATAGCCCTGTTTTGGTGAGACACACAGGGAATGGTCCAACTTTTAAAACTTGTGTAAAAATGACTTTAACGCGTATAGAATACGCGATATAAAATCTATAACGCACATCAAATACGCGATATAGTTTGAGTTCTATAACGCATATAGTAAAAGCGATATAGGTGTGCTATAACGCATACCGGATACCCGATATAGGGCATTATAAAATCCATTTTCATGCTGCCCTATGTCGCGTATGAAAATACGCGATATAGAGTAGAATAAAATTTGGTACAATTTTATGATGTCCTATAACGCGTATCACATACGCTACATAGGCGCATATAAATATACTCCTCTTTCAGAAATTTTTACAACATTTTAAACCCTAGAAGGCCACTTTTAACTGGAAAAACGAAAATTCTTGCAATCATCAATAACAAAACATCAATATTAAGGTATGGACACATTCTTAATGAGTTAATATTACTATAATTTTGTGTAGGATTGTCATT
>JAXGGT010000116.1:5074934-5095251 GCA_035583425.1 Marsdenia floribunda | reverse complement strand
CAAGAATTTTCGTTTTTCTAGTTAAAAGTGGCCTTCTAGGGTTTAAAATGTTGTAAAAATTTCTGAAAGAGGAGTATTTATATGCGCCTATATCGCGTATGTGATACGTGTTATAGGACATCATAAAATTGTATCAAATTTTATTCTGCTCTATGTCGCGTATTGCATACGCGACATAGGGCAGCATTATAGCACACCTATATCGCGTTTACTATACGCGTTATAGAACTCAAACTATATCGCATATTTGATGTGCGTTATAGATTCTATATTGCGTATCCCATACGAGTTAAAGTTATTTTTACACAAATTTTAAAAGTTGAGACATTCACTGTACGTCTGCCCAAAATAGGGCCATTTTAATCAAAAACCCAACTTGAGCTATGCACTTGTACCACAGGGCGTACAACAAAAAAAAAAAAAATAAATTATCCTATCATATGAAAGCGATAAAAGATTATATGAGGCATTTTGAGGTACTTTTGACTTGTTTGGGATCATAAATATGAAGCTACTGTCAAGTTATACCTTTTGACAAAAATAATAGGATTAAATTATAATTTTTATTTAATTATAATTAATAATCAATTAGCAGCAACAATAATTCATATCATCTTACATATTATAAGTTTGAATCAAAGCAAATTGTCTCAAAAATTTTAAGAAAAAAAATCTCTACTATTATTCAACGGGCAACAATGGCGGCGCAAGAGGCGCAAGATTAATAAAAAAATAATAATAATAAAGAAGAATTTTTTTTTTTTAAAAAAATTAAATAATACTCTTAATATTTTTTTAATTGAAAAAATATAAAAGATCTATTATTGACTAAAAGGACTTGATCAAAGTTTTCTTTAATCAGCAATAATGTTATAAAATTGAAAAGGACTATACAAGAAAGAGGGTTTTTGAACTATAAAAAAAAAGAAAAAAAAAGAAGAGGGTTTTGGATCTAATTAAGACTGTATTTGAATTTTTATTACATTAAAAAAAAATGGCTTATTTGACACAAACTTTCATTGAAAATGAATATTAATTATAATTTTTTTAAAAATGAATTTTATGTTAGAAAAAGTGGGGGTTAAATATATAGATTTTATAGGTATAATGATTGTATGTATAAAAAAATGTTTGTTTTGGAGAAAAATGTGTAAGGATAACTTTATTAATAATGTATATTTTTTAAATAAGGTGGGATTCACAAATTTTATAGGTATGTTTTTAAGAGACAACATATTTACGGATCTCTAATATAATTAAAATTCAAATACAACCTAACATTTTTAACTTTAACGTACATTTTATGCTCGTTATAAAACTTATAAAACAGATTCTTTGTGTGTTATAATTAGCTCATACACTCTATTGGCACAAGTAAAATATATGGTATGATAATTATAATACACATCTCATGTGGGTTAGAACTTAGAACCATTTTTTAAATCAGAGTTATTTATGGAGTTTTTATTTTTGAAAAAAAGAAGGTAATTTTAACAAAAATTCGAGAAGGAGGGGTTGTTTGCAAACAACTTGGAAAACATTTAATTGGAATAACAACAGTAGTTGGAAAATGGCAAAGAAATTTCTTTCAAAGTAAATATGAGCCTATGATACAGATGAATGATAACAAAAGAAGCTCCCCACCTTCTTGAAGCTGAATCTCTAACAAAATATGGATAGGATAATCCTCAAGAGAGATGGTCCTTCCAGTTGGATCTCAGAAGACAGCACCTGGCCAGCCACTGGTATTGCTTTAGCTCAAAATGGGATTCAGTTCATTCTGGAGAACCTTGAATTGTTACTACATAATCAAACATCTATTCCTCCTGAATCATTGTCTGTCAGATTACTTTATGAGCATCTCAAGTTTTCAAGATTGTTTCTTGAAAGGTTGCAAATGATCAGTTCGTTTTCCCTTTCAAATCTTGAAGATTTGATTGGTGATCTCCTAAGAGAGGTGAAAACAATCCTTTCTGTCACTGATTCTTGTGTTTATAGAACTATCATCGTGGAAAAGAACACAACTTCTTGGTTACCCAGCAACGATTTCGATCAGTACTGTAGAGGGATTGAAGATCTTGTCAAGAGGATGAGAACACTTGAGAAAGAAATTAATGTTGCCACAGCAGTAGTAGTACACAGCGGCCATGACGAGAGCAGTTCCTCTTCATCACATAAAAACTCAACCACAAGGATTGGCTTTGACGAGGAAAGACGAGAATTACGAGACAAACTCGTAGTTGCAGGAGGAAAGCAGCTGATGGTGATTTCCATTATTGGAATGGGAGGAATTGGTAAGACTACCCTAGCTCAGACATTATTCAATGATGCACAAGTTGTTTATCACTTTCACGTTCGGGCATGGAATTTTTTCTCTCAAGAGTATGATAAAAGGAAATCTTTGATCAACATCTTAAGTTATATGATTGATGCTAAGGATCCAGTTTTTAACAGCAGCGATAGTGAAAGTATGGGACTGAGGTTGTACAAGTCCTTAAAAGGAAGAAGATACCTAATTGTCATAGATGGCATATGGGATATAGGACAGTGGAAGGATATAAGGATGTATTTTCCAGACGACAATACAAGTAGCAGAATTTTGTTAACAAGTCGAATTAGAGATGTGGCTTTAGAAATTGCACCTCATATTTCCCCACACTTATTGAGGTTTCTGAATCCAGATGAAAGTTGGGATCTTTTTCAATCTAGAGTGTTTCCTGAAAATAATGTTGTCCCAGAAGAGCTGACAAAATTAGGTAAGCACATTGTTGAAAGATGTCAAGGTTTACCGTTAGCCATTTGTGTTGTAGCTGGAATTCTTGTCAAGGAAGAGAAGACAGAAGAACAGTGGAGGCGTATTGCCAACACTATTGGAAAAAAGCATCCTCCTAAAAGAAAAGGCGTGTGGAAAACTACTCCCAGTGATTTCTCAGAGCACTACATGGATATTTTAGAGTTAAGTTACAAGCACTTACCTTGGATGCTGCAATCTTGCTTTCTCTACCTTGGAACATATTCTGATGACACCAGTATTCCAGTGAAGAAGCTGCTGTTCTCATGGATTGCAGAAGGATTAATAATACAACAACAGAATACAGACCAAAGCCTGGAAGATGCAGCAGAAGATTGTCTAAAGGAACTTATTCATAGAAGTCTTGTGATAGTCGTAGAGAGAAGGTCAGATGGTGGTGTAAAACTTTGCCGTATTCATGATTTGTTGAGAGATTTGTGCCACACCAAAGTGGAAGAGAAGAAATTCTTGCAGCCAATTTGCAAGTGTGGTGCAATCTATGAGGGTTCTTTTTACCGTGTCTTTGATAGTCCTCATATTGTTCGTCCATTTCATCGATGTTGGCCACACTTTCATTTTCACAAATCACCATTCTATGCATCAGTACGTACAGTTTTCAACAAAGAATCCTTCCCTGTTTATAGATTCCTCAGAAGATTGGAACTAAAAAATGTGGTTTTGCTTGACTTACCTAAGCAAATCTCGTTGTTGTTCCATTTGAGGTACTTAGAGCTTCAGGTTGATCGTGTCACCTCCCATCTCTCATCAGTATTTCAACTATGGAACCTGGAAACCTGTATCCTTTATGTAGACAAGGGTGCCCGTTTTCAAGTTCCATATGAATTTTGGAAAATGATAAAACTTAGGCATCTTCAAATTTCACAGGAACTAGTTTTCAGTGATCCTCAGTGTTCTACTGAATCCAGACTTGTTGAATCATCAGTACTAGATGAAGAAATTTATCCAACTCTGCTGGAGAATTTGCAAACCATTTCACAACTGTGCCCTTCAGGTTCTGTCAACAATCTGTTAGCAAGAACTCCAAATCTTAGAAAATTGGGACTTCATATGTCATTATCTGTCTCAAATGAACATTTTGACTTCCCTAATCTTGCTCATTTAGACCTACTTCAGATGATAAAGTTCGAATATCAAACTTTAGGAATTGTGCCTCTGACTGTACCTCGCCTGCAGCTGCACAAGTTTCCTCCAAACCTGAAAAAGCTTACATTAATTGGCAGTCATCTTCAATGGGAAGAGATGTCAATTATCAGTATGCTACCAAGTCTCGAGATTCTGAAGCTAAAGAACAACTTCTTCAGTGGACCACTATGGGAAACAAGTGATGATGGATTTCTTCATCTCAAATTCTTGAAACTTTCTCATATGGATCTTCAGAAATGGATTTCTTCAAGTGATCATTTTCCTAAACTGGAGCATTTGGTGTTAAATGGATGTCTAGATCTTGAAGAAATACCTTTGGAAATTGGGGACATTCCTACTCTACAAACAATCAAGGTGTATGGCTCATCAAACTCTACAATGGAATCAGCCAATCAAATTCAAGAATCACAAAAGTTGATTGGCAATGATGATCTGAAGATCTTCATCTCCCATCAGTTTGAAGGATAATAGAGGTTCTCAGGCCTGGAATGATCACTTACATTTAGAGATCATATCTTTTAAAAACAGTTGATTTTTCCAGTTCATCTCTATAGTAATTGTTAGTCTGGAAGATTACTTACATTGGCGAGACAGGTTTGGAGAGATTGAAGTTTCCTGTTCAGGCCCGAAGAATGTCCCCTGTACGATTCCTATCAATGACAGCAACGACTGCATCTCCATGGCACAAATCTGCATCATAGTTGAGTTTTTAAGACAGGTTCACGTGACTGTTTACTGTTTCAATTGTTGAATTAGCTTCTTGTACACTGTATGCTTGTCCTATGACATCTGATCAAAAGGCTCACCTTCATCAATTAATATGTATTACTTCTGTTCTTTCTTTAGATGTCTTGAGTTCTTTCCTTCCTGGCAAAAAAAAAAAAAAAAAGGGATTACAGTTTAAAAAGAGGGGTAAAATTCAAGCGCTTCAATTCATTGTTGAAGCTGTTATTTGAAGTGTTTTGAGTTCCAAATCCCACAAACTCAATTCAAGAGAGAAAAATGTGGTAAAATTCCTTTAACGGAAAGACACTGCACTTTGCAGTAGTTAAATCAAACAATGTTAATGAACAATTGCAGCATCAAAAAGAACTCTATATGAAAATTCCTTTTGAACGCCTAAATTCTTTAACCAGAAAAATAAAAATAAATAAAAAAGGAAGGAAAAAGGCAAAGAAAGGTTGACAAGGGACAGCCAAAGACTGGAGTATACGTTCCCTCTATTTTCTTTTCTTTTGTTACCACCACAAGTCTTCATCAAGTGTCCTAACCAGCTTCTTGAATGTTTCTAGTTCAAGAATCGACTCCCATCAACAGACCGAAGACTAGAGCGCTCCAGCAGCACCTCTTTGCCCTGTTGCAGAACTGCAAAACCATAAAGCAACTAAAACAAATCCATTCTCACATTATCATCAATGGCTTGTCTCAGAAAAGTTCCATTCTTGCTAAGTTGTTGTCGTTTTACATAAGCTCCGGTTATCTCGTGACTGCACACCGAATTTTTGGTCAAGTTCAAAGCCCAGACACTAAACTTTGGAACCAAATTATTAGAGGCCATGGCCAAAGCGAAAATCCGCGTAAATCAGTTCAACTTTTCAATGAGATGGAAAAGTTGGAAGCTTTGGCTGATGGGTATACATTTTCTTATGTGGTTACAGGTTGTAGAAAAGGGTCCTTGTTATGCGAAGGCCAACAGGTTCATGGGAAGGTTTTGAAAAATGGGTTTTGCTCAAATGTGTTTGTTCAGACTAATTTGTTGAATTTGTATTTAGCTAGTGGAGGGGAGGATGGGCTTAGGGATGCGATGCAACTGTTTGATGAAATGAGTGAAAGAAGTACTGTGACATGGAATTCAGTGCTTGCTGGGTATTTTAGATACAAAGATGTTGATGGCGCACGCGAAATTTTTAGGGAGATGCCAGAGAGAAATGTGGTTTCTTGGACAACCATGATTGATGGATGTGTGCAAAATGGGAGATGCAGGCAAGCGCTGGCTTTGTTTTGTAAGATGTCGAGGGCTCGAATAGAATTTGATCAAGTGACCCTTATGGTTGTACTGTCTGCATGTGCCGAGTTGGGGGATTTGACTTTTGGGAGGTCGATTCATTCTTATGTTTTTGGGATTCTTAGGGATGGAAAAGAGTCAGTTCCGCCTAAACTATTTAATGCATTGATTCACATGTATGCTAGTTGTGGTGCAATCAAAGAAGCTTATATAGTATTCAGGGAGATGCAACAAAGAACAACAGTTTCTTGGACTAGCATGATCACGGGCTTTGCTAAACATGGTTACGGAAATGAAGCCCTTGATTTGTTTGAGGAGATGGAAATATTGGGAGATAATGATACTAGACCTGATGAAATTACCTTTCTAGGCGTTTTATGTGCTTGCAGCCACTCTGGTTATGTTGATAACGGATGGCATTACTTTATGAGTATGAGTCAGATATGGGGTATTGAGCCTCAGATTGAGCACTATGGTTGCATGGTTGATCTCTTGAGTCGTGCCGGACTGTTAGATGAAGCGCTTAGAATTGTTGAGACTATGCCTATGAAGCCAAACCATGCAGTGTGGGGTGCACTTCTTGGTGGTTGTAGGATTCACAAAAACGTGGAGCTTGCAACTCGTGTTGCGTCAATACAAGCCATGGAACTTGACCATGACAGGGCTGCTGGCTACTTTTTACTTCTGTCAAATGTATATTCCACTGCTCGAAGGTGGGAGGATGCAAAGTTTGTGAAAGAGAAGATACTTGATATGGAAACTAGAAAGCCTCAAGGTCGAAGTTGGGTCCACATAGATCAAATGTGACTTCCATTAATAAGTTCTTTGTTTTGATGAACAAACTCAAAAGCAAGACTTGTCCGTGTGAGAATGGGATTTTGGAGAATCTCCTAGAATCAGAACGGGAACATTCAGCTGTGCCCTGAATCATGTTCCAGGGAAAGAGATGAGCTGCATTCTATGATAGTTCTTCAGAAGTCCTTTTCATGTTGCTGCTAAAGAAAGTTGCCTATAACAGGAATTGGACTTATCGCCATCCCCCTTTCAAGCAAGAACATGGCATTTTGGATAAACCTGGTATCGATTCCATGAGTTAAGGTATCAGATTCAGGGTTGGCTTGCTTTAAGACATCAGTACTATAATCTTGTCTCATATTGTTGTTTAATTAATTTTTTTTTTGTTCTTTTCCATGCTGATTCATACTTGGTTGTTCATGTACTATATAGCCTTTAAGATATGTTATCCTACTCTTTTATCTCATTAACAAAAAGAAAAAAAAAAAAAAAAAAAGAGAGACGGTTCACGTTTAATGAATAAGAAGTAGAGGATATCATTTTTGGGTATCATTGTTTAGACGCAGGATAATGATGTTCTTGAGCTTACTGTGGAAGAGGGAAACAAAAAATTATGAATGCATGGTTTGAAAGGGAAAGAAAAAGGATTAAAGAGTTCTTTAATTGGAAACTTTGATTTTCTTGGAGGTGTTTATGGTATAATTTTTCCATAAAAAGAAGAAAAAAAAAAAAAAAAAAAAAAGAAGGGAAAGTAGAAGACGTGAAAGATTAGGACATGAGGGATGATTAGCCCTTAAAAATTAGGGTATAGTTGCTTCTTTCTTTGGTAGATGATGTAGGCTACAAAAGCAAAGAGTGATACCAAGTTCAAGTTCTTGATCTTTTCCATTTTATCAAGCAAGGAATAATGGAAGTATGCTCTTCCCATGCTATGCAACTCAAAACATTTACCAATTATCAAAAATGGAACTGTAAGTTCAAACATTGTAAAACTCTACGCTATAAGTAACAATACCAATAGAGTACTCCAGGAGAGCAATAATCCGGATCATCCAAAATAATTAGCTTGCAGACAAGGGCAAGGTAGAAACAAGACCACACGCTTTGTTGTTGCGTGTGCCTCAACAGGACGTTAAGCGTTTCCGTCTGCGATTTGGTAAAGCACAAAAGAGAAGAATCTTCCTCCCGAAGTTAAAATTATACGCACTATATATATACAAGACTCTGTTCTCAGGCTCTTTCCCTTTCGTATAACCGCGAACACTTTTCAATTTGCTCTCAAGAAGCTGGAATAATAATAAATAAATAAATAAAGATCCAGTCTTTGAAGGCGTTTTCGGGGAAGTGTGTTGGAATCCGATGGTTTCGAGCTCGGATAAGTCGGAGATAGCGTTTTTCGATGTGGAAACGACTATTCCGACGAGACCTGGACAAGGGTTTGCGATATTAGAATTTGGGGCAATTTTGGTTTGTCCAAAAAAGCTAATCGAGCTGGTGCATTACTCCACTCTTGTCCAACCTGCTAATTTGTCTCTCATTTCCAATCTTTCTGCTCGTTGCAATGGCATTACCAAAGAAGCTGTTGTTTCCGCTCCTACTTTCTCTGACATTGCTGATAAAGTCTATGACATTCTCCATGGTTAGTTGTCCCCCTTTTTCATAGATTCCAGAACTGTGTAATGTAAAATTTGAGTGGTTTTTGGCTGTCTGAGAATTTCCTTTTTCTTTCCTTGCGGATTTATAACAACGTTGGTTTTTCAGAATTTAATTTTAATGTTTTTGTAGTAGGAGAATGTTTGGGATTTTCAGGCTCTTGTTTCTTTGGGCGGAGCTTTACTTTTGTTTACTTCAATGGAAGGATTAATGAGAAAGGAATAATTTTCTTTGAGGACTCGCTTTGTATAGGGATTATGAATAATGTTTCTCTGGTTCTGTTCTCTGTATAGGGAGAATTTGGGCAGGCCACAACATATTGAGATTTGATTGCCCCCGAATTAGGGAAGCTTTTGCAGAGATCAATAGACCAGCTCCTGAGCCAAAAGGGACTCTTGATTCACTTGCACTCTTAACGCAAAGGTTTGGGAGGAGAGCTGGTGACATGAAGGTAGAATACTCTTTCTCCATCTTAAACTGCTTCAGAAACAATTTCTTTTGAAGTTGGATGGTACATTGTAAAATAAAAAATTCAGTTCCATTGCAAGGGATAATAAAGGGTGTTAACATAGCCCTGATTAGAAATGAGCACACCTTTCTCCTGTGTGAATAAAAGTAGGCTGTGAAACATATTAGTCATTCGGAGAAAAGCATTTGATTTCTAATAGAAAAAGAAAGAAAAGGATTGAAAATTTTATTATGACAGTCAAATTTGAATGTCATCTTCAGAATTGAGGGAAATAAAATGAGAATATTATAGTAGAAAGGGAAAAGAAAAGCAAGGGAAGAACAGGATAATGTTCTTCAGCCTACTGTCATTAGCTGTATGAGTAGGGAAAGAGAAGATGAATGAATAGTTAAAAGGCAACGAAAGATGGATTGATGGGTTTTATAATCTTTCTGTTTGGTTGTGAAGGAAACCTCAGGTCTATAATGTTCTTCAGCTTTCTCTGCTTAGTTGTATGAGGAGGGGAAGAGAAGATGAACGAGTGGTTGAAAGGAAAAGAAGTAAGAAGGGTTGAGCAGTACTTTAAGATCTCTCTGTTTAGTTGAGAAGGAAAATTTAGGTCTATAAGCTTGCATTTCCTCATAAAAATTGGGATATGAAATATCTTATCTAGTCAGAACAGACTATAGTATCCTCTGGCTGCAGTTGATCACGAGTAACTGATGTCCACGATTATCTTAAGTTGTGAAATCATGTATGCTTAGGCAATTCTGTTAAACCTTTTCGATATTAGAATTAGCTAATGGTTTTAAACATTCCTATGACTTGGTTTATGAGCAGATGGCCAGTCTTGCAACTTACTTTGGGCTTGGTCAGCAAACACATAGGTATTGTTACTTTCTCCCATAACGCGCACCTATATATTTTTCTTTACATGTCATTTCTGCTTATACTAGATTTAAATGCATTCTCTGGTTTTGACTTTCTTCTAGTTCATTTTAAAAGCTTTTTATCTTCCCTATTTATTTTTCAGGAGCTTAGAAGATGTTCGGATGAATCTTGAAGTTCTCAAGAATTGTGCAGCTGTTCTTTTCGTGGTAATTATATATTTCATCTTCTCATATTTGAGACCTCTTCTTTATATTGGGATTCTGAATGAGATGTTTTCTGTCTGTGATTTTTCAAAACCATGTTAATTTCATTTTTCCAAGCATGGTAAAACCAGTAAATAATTTTCTGCGAGTGCACAACTATTTTTTGGCAGCTTATATTGCAGAAGTTACCAAGCCTTGTCTACCACCTCCACAGTTCTAACCTTTTTCCTATAACCAGACTATGAAAGAAGTATCCAGTTCTAGACCGGACATTATATGCCACTTGAACTTACAAGAGCATCCAAAGGGTGTGCTTAGACATTTCATTTTATAAGAGAAAACATTACATTTAAATTTTGGCAGAAAAGTCAAATATGTTTTTTTTTTTTTTTTTTTAAAAAAAAAAGGGAGCATTTGAATTTGAATTTTTTGTAATTAAAATATATATACTATATCTTTCTTGAGAAAAAATCACAAACGGAGCAAATAGTGGCAGATAGAGGAATATTCCCTAATAAGCTTCTCCTTTATGTATTTCTTAGTAATATGTATAAAATAGTCAGGAAACTATCTTGTTATTTCTAACTTCTTTTAAAACTGCTATCAAAAGAAAAATTACTTATAGAACTTCATTTTTAAGTCCCTTAGCATCAAAAACCTTTTATAGGAACTTTGTTAAACATTTTTCGGTCTTAAAACTATTTGGCATGAGCAAATAGTAAAGATTTCTACTGAGCACAAGAGGTCCTTCAGGGCTAAGAAAAAGGAAGTTTTAGGACAAATTTTTTTACAAACTAAACAGTTTTGGAATTATTTATGCAAATTATTCCCTTATTTAATGAACTTCAATTCAGGGGAACAACTGGCCATTAAAAACATTTAGTTGCTTATGCATCTGGTTAGGATCTTGTTAGACTTTTCAATCAAGAAATATTCTTTTGAATAATGCAATGATGTTTGCTATTAACCATTTTTGAAGTAGAGATTTTATAATAAATCTTTATTTTATTTTTTATTTCATTTGCAGGAATCAAGCCTTCCTGACATATTTACAGAAAACAGTTGGGTTTCCCCTAATCATGCTACACGAAGTCGCAGTAATGGGAAAACCTCTCCAGAGGGGAATGCAAACAAACCTTCATCTAGTAGTAAATTTGGGAATGATGTGATGCAATCTATAGAGGATGTAAAGGAAGAATCACATCCAATCTTATCATTTGTTACTCCTGTTAGAAACCATGGTGTTTCAGATCCAGTTGAACCTAATTCTGCTATGCCAGACGCCTTTTACAACATGGAAAGGGATATCCTACTCTCACTTGACAGCATGGAAGAAGAAGAATCTAGTTCAGCACAAGAATTGTCTCCTTCAACTGAATCTGAGGCTTCCAGTAATGGCACCAACTTCTCGTTACTTGATGAAATATCTGAAGCTTCCATCTCTGTAAATCTTGCTCCTTTCTATCGTGGAACACAAAAGATTCAAATATTACACAAAGATGTGCCATTAGAAGTCTGCTGCAAACGGCTTAAAGTGCGATTTGGAGTTATAAATTCAAAATATCCTAGTAGTGATGGACGCCCACGGTTGAGTTTTGTTGTGGATGCATCACCAAGCTTATGCCGGATTCTTGATATAAGTGACAATCATGCTCAAAAGTTGTCAATGGATTCTGGCAGTACTTCTGATTGGAGGCCTGTTGTGGCTAGAAAACCTGGCTTTTTGAACTCTCCGACCTTGCGATTGAAGTAAGTGTTTACGTTTTCCTCTTTTTATTCGAGAATTCTCAGTAATTCTAGAATAAACATGAAAATCAACCTTTTTTTGCTTTAGGGTTGACATGAAAATTTTCCTCTTTTTCTGCCCACTTTGCTTTACATGCACTTACACACGAAGGTTTGTAATCTTAAAAGTCGTCCTTCATCTTTCACCAAATTTTCCCCGCAACATTAATATATAAAACTGTAGGATTCATGATCTGGTGTCTTCTTTTTGCATATGGATCATCACACTCTACTGGAATAGGAACTGTACATCTGCATTAATATAGTTTTTTAATTTTCCTCATTGCTGTTAATTATCTTTATACCCCATGCCCCAATAAACGCAAACAGTTTCTATGGTTAAATTTATGGCTTCGCATTTAATGCTGACCTTCTGATGGAAACTTGTACATTTATGAATTTACAGCTTACCCACCATAGCAGATGGTGATATGGTTCGTTGGGCCACAGAGATGTACCACAATGAATCTTCTGCCCCTCAAAGGCTTATTTTCAGCAGATTTGATGCTTCAGAACTAGAATCCCTGTTGATCCCAGGGAAATTTGTAGATGCATACTTTTCTTTGGATACATTTGACTATCAACAGAAAGCTGGCATTCGACTAGTTGCAAAGAAGCTGATCATACATCAGAACTGAGAGATGAAGAATCAAGCTCATGCTAACTTGTACAGATCTGACTCCCTAAAGATATTTGTCTTACTTCTGTTGATTTGACTAGGAAGTATACCGATCTTGAAATATTATGTAAGGTTTAACAGTTGCATACCTGAAATTTGCTTTACTCAGTCATTGAGATGTTAATTTCAAATCATTAGACCTTGTCTGTTGTTTTATTCACTTTTCTCTTGATCCTAATAAGAACTTACTGTTCAAACTACGATTGGGATTTGTGTAATATTTGATATTGGCTCATGTGCAGCCTTTCAGACCCCACATCCTAAAATGAAAAATCACTAAAATAAGAATAGCACAGGCATGCACACTAGTTTTGTTCAGACTTTCAGACCAACACACATCTGCTGCCCATGCTGGTTTTCACTGGAAAAGCTGAGAAAAATAAAGATCAAACCAAATTTACCAAAATCAGTAAATGGTACAATCCAGTGAAGTAAAATATACCTAACAATTAGGCCACCTCAAGAGTTTGGCATGCCAAACTCGTTGTTGGCACCCAACACATGCTTGTACTCCATAAATCGCAAATATCTAAGCCTTTGTAAGAAGAAGATTCAATTCAAATTTCTTAGCTTGATTATGTGAAAATATTTTTGTGAAAGTGATCTGGGCTGGTTGTTGGGAACCCATTTTTGTGATTTGAAACTATTGTTTAGGATTGATTAGGAAAAGAACCCCATGGATGCTTAATGAAAGTGGAGTATTTCCTTCTTCTTTAGGGATACTTTACCTAATATTTGGATAATGATGATTGCTGATTCACTAATCTACCAACTTTATCTGCTTTCTCTAACTTGTCAAGTTGAGATTCAATTTCATTTTTCCTCTTCTAGTAAGTTCTATAGCCGCATTAAGTAGAATCATGTTACTTGCTAAGCAAATTCCATCTTATTTAGCAAATTAAGAAAATCCTGTCTGGGATTTTTGGTTTTATGTTTTAAGAGTGCATTTTTTGTCTGTTATGTTATTACTTAAAACCTGTTGAAAGCTTGAAACAAGAATAAAGGCTAACCTAATGTATAATGATGGCATAATCAAATGTTCTTAGTTGCTTCTTTCTGCTTACTCTAAATTAATCGCTGCAGAATTAATAGTGTTCACAACTATCACCTCTTTGTATAAAAACATGCTGTGTTTTTGTTTCATTCTTGGAAAGGCCGCAAACATGATGATTAACTGACATTTTGGTGTTTCCCATCTATAATTTAAGTTAGCAAAGTAATAATTTAATACTACGCTGTACCTGAAGATGCATTATATCTCTCTCATCTTTCTTTAACTCATAGAAAATATCAAGGATCAAAACATAGATGCGGAAAGGAGGAGAAAGGCACCATTTAACAAGAATATTCTTTACTACTCTTGCTTTTCACCTTTGTATCGCAATTATAAAATGTACTGTTAAGAAATTCTTTAGATTATCCCTATAGGATCTGATTCTAGGTATCTTTGATATTCATTCTATTATTTGGTGTTGAATTAACTAGAAAGAATATAATGGAAAGAGAGAAAGTTTTCTAGCAAATACTTATGGGCTCATGATTGAAAGTGTAGGAACGATACTTGTTTCATTACTTGATTGATTATGATGTATTTTCTTCTCAATATGAATGTACAGGACCTTTAAGATAATTGAAAGTTGTGGTCACGAGAAAGAAGGAAAATATTAAAAATCACAGTTAGACAAACTTCCATAAATAGAAGCTGAGATAGATGTGTCATTAGAATTTGGCAGACCAAACTCTTGGTTTGCTGATTTTCAAGTTATGAGTAGAATTCTCACTGTGACCTAACATGCATATAAGTCCAGTGATGGGGAAGATATTTTACAGACACACATGTGGGGTTGTTGGAAGTGGCATGGTTATTTAAGATACTTCAGTTTCCAAGTCTTGTTGGTAGATAAATTTATTCCATGCATGACATGCAATGGAGAAGGGCAAGAACATTAGAAAGAATGAGAATAGTTTTACTGGTAATAGGTCTAATATCGAATCCAGCAGAGTCAGAATATTGTTGTGTGATATCAGTGCAGAGAGCTGTTGCGAAATATCAGCTCTTCTCTGTCAATATTCTTACCAGGGTACTCTAATAGTCTTTATTTTCCTTTTCTTCTTCTTTTTCCTTCTGCTCCATAACATTCAGTTCTGCCACCTGCAAATAGAAAGTTAAAGTCTCTGCCAGACATTCTTAGATCAGAAGTGGCAGAATTTGGTTCCTACAAGAAGTGATGCTTTTTCAGTATTGATATTATTTCATAAGTATTAGTTGTTGTGTGCGGGACAATAGGATGAGAGAGTTTCACATTGGCTGGAAGCTTGAAGGATATATAATATGTACTCTCTGGTAAAACTAGAATGTGTGTTTTCCCAAAGTACTTTGTAGAATTGACCTTCTTGTAACATCACTTACCTAAATTAGGCCTAACCTAGTGCTAGCCAAGCAGGTACTACAGCCTTTTTCTTTATTTAGTACATTACCACATAATATTCATTTTAGTCACCTTCAGTGACAAGCATATCATTACGTGGTTTTCGCTAACAGTTAGTTCAGGAGCAGACATATTTTGGTTATTCTGAACCCCTCCTCCTTAATCTGGAAAACTAATGTTGTTGCCAGCAAACTAAAATTGTTTTACCATATTTTTGCTTCCTGCCAACCAACTATAAGTGTTCTAACATATCTTTTTTACCCCTTTTGGCTGGATAGTTCTGTTAGATAAAGTTCTGCATTTCAGGCACTAAAAAGCGATAAGTTATTAGAGTTTAAGTGGACTAACATTATGCGGAAATTTCTATGAAAATAGTTTCAGAAAGCAATGTTGAATTTGCTTATCACTAGGTGATGAACACAGGAAATACTTCTAGAAGTATTTGCCAAGCATGCTCCACAGAAAATAGTTTCAGTTATTATGGTACTTGTGTAAGACAAATATCAGCAGTAGCAGCTATTGCTCTATGAACCCATTTGAAGCTCGGTTTGCTAAAGAAGTAAATATGTAGATAGAAAATGTCTACTTTGAGCATAGAAACAAACAGCAGTAAGTTGTACACAGCACTATTGATGTAGATCTTCTTGCCCACAAGTATCAGCCGACCTTTCCTTTTGATGATAATTTCTCTGCACTATCTTGTTATTTTTCTTGTCATTATAATGTTAACCTTGAGCATTATAGTACCTCAAAAGTTTAACAAAAATGTAATTTCTGCCATCCAGTGATTTCTGTATGGTCAGCCACAGAAGTATTTGGTGCACTGAATTCCTATGGACCTCGGACAGATATTATACTTGCTGAAGTTGAACTTCTTATGGGTAATAATGCAGAGATGCTGAGATACATTATGGACCACAAAGACTTGCAACACATTCCTGTTATCAGTAAGCTCATTTTTGTTTTCATCACATCCAAGTACAGATCTTTAATTTTCAAAGAAAATTATACTAAAACTGTTGTCTTCCGTTTGTTGCAATTGTTGTATAAGTATTATCAACAAGAGAGCAGGTTTCTGTCACCTTAAATGGATTGAGACTTGGAGCAGCTGACTATCTTGTGAAGCCTTTACAAGCAAAGGAGCTCTCAAGTTTGTGGATGCATGTCAGCAGAAGGTACCTGGTTTGTGCACTTCAACTATATATATGTATATATATATGTATACACGTTCATATATATGTATTTGTCAGATTGAAAAACAACTGTAGTGATATCACTCAATGTTCAAGAATCATTTAAAACTGCTGTGCACTCAAATTCATTCAAGAGATATTATTTCATGATAGATGTATCCTTTGCACTGATGGTAATTGCTGTTGGAATGCAATATGACAGAATGAATCAAGATATGGAGGGCTGCTGTTCAAGAATTGAGGACGTCAACATATAATGAGAATAATATAAAATTGAATCTGATTTCTGAGATTAAGAAACCAATTGCAGAGCTGCTGCTGCTGCTTTTGCTGCAAGTCTAGCAGAATATTTTATTAGCATTTAAGAACTGTAATGAAATGATTCATGGAGTATCTCAGTAACTTTGACATGAAATATTTTTGTTTGCATTTGGCAGTAAGCTTACTGAAGATTCTTCTAATCCATAATGAATAAGGCTGTCACCTCTACTAGGTTGTGAGATAATTAATTCAGTGACAAAACATGAAATTGGTGTATTACATTATAAATATCCATATTCCTGTTTTTTTTTTTCTTTTTAATTAACGAGATTATTTTTACTTAAATAGACTTGTTAAATAAATTTTTTTTTTTGAAGTTTGATTTATCTTAAAAATAATTTTATGTTGTATTTTATTACATGTTTCAATAATGGAAAAAAAAAAAAAAAAAAAAAAAAAAAATCATGAATGTGAAGGCAAAGGTGTAAGGTGCTAGGCACGCATGGACAACCAAATCCAATATGGTGGAATGGGGGCTTTTCCCTTTCACCAATAACCAAGAAGATTGAGGATATGTATACAAAATCATCCCAAAAAAATCAAAAACCCTCATAACCAATGAGAAAAAAAAATCCCACGTGTTGATTCGATTCTTGAATCAATCTTGATACACTTCTTTCCTTTCTCCTTGGTCATACCCATACCCACACCCAGCACCCCACACCACACTTTTAGAGATCTCCCTATGACGTGGCCTTTTCTCTATCTCTAACCCCTACAGCCAATCTCCGTCTCACGCGCCACCACCTTTTCCTTACTTCTTTCTTCTTTTATTTTATTTTTTCTTTTCCTTCCTCTCTCTCTCTCTCTCTCTCTTCTTTCCACGTCTGCATTTCTGCTACTGTGCGCACCTGTCATTAGCTACACTGCTCTTCTGATCTCTACCTTTGGTTTCATCCCTCAACGGACGAGATCTTTCCTTTTGCCACTTGGTGCATATAGAGTACTCCACTTGGTAAAAAAGTGTAATTAAAATAGTAATATTTTTCAAGAAAAGCTGTGCTTGGACGACATTGAGGAGTACAACGCAGAGCAGCCGCAGCAGCAAAGACGTCCTTTTTACTCCATGCCTGTTTCTTCTTTACTTCGTCTAACTGTGTGTTGAGATTGGTCGGTTTGGAAGATGTTTACGTGTGCCAGATCTTTGTTGGGGAAGAAAAGGGGGCTGCAAAGCCGTTAATTTCTGTGTAAAGATTCAATCTTGGCCGTTGAGTTTGGATTTGCTGACTTTCAGCATCCGTTTTTCCACGTAGTTTTACTCAACGGCAAAAATTAAGCTGTTAATTTGAATTTCCTGACTATTGAGAGATTATGCAGCTAACTTGCGCCTCCTGCTGATTACCAGGGGTCAGCGCTACCTCGGACAGCCTTTTTAAGGAATAAAAAGATACAATTTGAGGTGGGCTTTTCTTGAAGGGGCCAAATATATTTGAGAAATGGTAGTTCTTGAGGTACCTTTAACCTAGTGTGTTGGAGATGTTTCCTGTTGGGTGTTTGAGAAGGGGAATTTCTGTGATGAGAATCCAGAAGAAGTGAATTTTTCTGGGGTTGATTTAGGGCCCTAGTTGTGAAATTCTTTATAAATATCTACGGAGGTCGGGGTGATGGAGAAGGCTGAGATGGGGAAGAATGGAGATGGATTTATAGATAGGAGTAAAGTGAGGATTTTACTGTGTGATAATGATTCCAAGAGCTCTGAGGAGGTCTTCAAACTTCTCTGCAAATGTTCTTATCAAGGTAAATACATCAATTTGATTTTGATTTAATTGCTTCTCCATAACTTCAACGTGTCTGCATAATTTGTTGAATTAACAAAAATTGTACAGCTTCTTTTCCTCCGTTTGATATCATGAAAATTAACTCTTTGCAGTATTTTATGAAGTGAAGTTGGTTAAATGGTTTGTTGGTCTTCTATTAGAAATTAGCTTCCACTGTTATTAGTTGGATGATCTTTAACTTAGTAAAGATTACCGCGTGTTCCTTGCTCTCATTTTCATCGATGCTACATTATCCTAAATGATCCGTCACATAGCTAGAAAGGATCCTTGGTGATTTAAATTTTGTCCGTCACTAAGTTTACATATTGGATAGTTTGATTATTAATGGTTCCTTAAAGCTAATTAGTTTAACTTCTGAATCGTTTTTTTTATTTTTTATTTTTTATCTTCTCGTTCTTTTCTTTCCTTTCTCTTTATCATTACATTCATCAATTTGGTTTAATGTGTTTAATCATTTGTCTTTATTAGAATCCAAGATGAACTTTTGTGGTTTTCTAGGCTTAATTTGTTCTCTAGTACACTTTCCATCCTATGGCATCAGCCCCATCTGCTTTTCCTTTTTCCCTCTCTAGAGAGTCGTTTGTTTTCTTGGAGCAACTTGGCATTGGAAAATTTTGAGAACGTCTCAAGGCACAACCTCACTTCATAGTCATCAACATAAAAAAAAGGCAATGTAAAAAATAGGGAGGATTACGTAATGCTTAACCTCAACTGAAAAATATAAAAACGATAATTGCATTAAGAACCCATTCCTCATGGCATGTGCCATACTCCCTGTAACATTGTCAAAATAGAGCTATCCTGCCTTGTCTGGATACATTACTTGGAGTAAGAAATGTACCTCTAAGATAAAATTGTTGCAGAGAAGGACACTAGGAGTGTTATAGAGACTCAATCTGCTGATACATTAAGGTGCAATTCATTTTGTTGAACTTTAAATAATTTTCTCTCTGAATTTTCTATACAAGTCATTATGCACGGGGTAATGCAAATACATTAACTCTGGAAGATGACCTTTTACTTTCAGTGACTTCTGTGAGGTCGCCCCGACAAGTCATTGATGCACTAAATGCCGAAGGACCAGATATAGACATTATTCTTTCTGAAGTTGACCTTCCTATATCAAAAGGTTTGAAGATGCTGAAATACATCATGAGAGATAAAGAGTTGAGGCGAATTCCTGTGATTAGTAAGCTCCCTTCTTGTTACGATGCCTTCTTTTTCAATTGGTTTTATTACTCTTGTGAAGATGCTTGGTATGAGTTGGTGAATGATTATTTTCCAATTATTCTTCTTTACCAGTGATGTCAACACAAGATGAGGTCTCCATTGTTGTTAAGTGCTTGAAGTTTGGAGCAGCAGACTATCTTGTGAAGCCATTGCGCACAAATGAGCTATTGACCTTGTGGACTCACATGTGGAGGAGGCGACGAATAGTGAGTGTTCATTTTCCTTGTGAGGTTTCTTTTCTTGGAATTTTATCAGCATTCTGTTGTCTCCAAAATATTCAACGATACATAATTCCTTTTAGATACAATTCAAATAAGTGTCCAGCTTTCAATCAAATATATATATACATATTTGATACTTCCAGTTATTTAGCATCACTTTGATGCACCTCAGGTGTTTTTATATCCTTTTCTTCGTGCTTACAATTTTTATTGTTTTTCCTTCCCAAAACAAAATCAGCTACTAACTTTTTGTTGCCTTAACAGCTTGGATTAGCAGAGAAGAACATCTTGAATTATGATTTTGATCTGGTTGTATCAGATCCTAGCGATGCTAATACAACCAGTACAACTCTGTTTTCAGATGACACTGACGATAAGTCTAGGAAGAGCATCAATCCAGAGGCAGATCCGTCAACTCATCAAGAAGATGAGGTGAAAACTCAACTTTGTAAGATATATTTGTGTCTCCTTAAGGCATATAGAGTATGCCATATATTGATGTCAATTACATAAATGTTAAATAGCTTCAAGTCAACCTTTTCAATGCTATGCCCAGGATTTTCCTTTGACACAAGATCTTGGCCTTGTGATGCAGCAAGTTCAACATTGAAGTAGGACATGATTAAATCTTTGATTGATTCTTTTGGTTTAGTCTCGTTTCTTTTCCCAGATTTTTTTTTTGGGGGGGGGGGGGGCGGCGGTTGACATTTTTTATTTTTTAAAAAAATAAA
>JAXGGT010000116.1:5048426-5061973 GCA_035583425.1 Marsdenia floribunda | reverse complement strand
ATTTTTTTTAAAAAAATTAATTATAATATTTGCATTTTTTTTTTTTTTTTTTTTTTTTTTTTTTCTGAGAACCACTCTTGAACAACCTGTGAACATCTACCATGCAAAGCAAGGCATAGGCCTCACAATTGTGTAATCGACCAATAAAACTAACAAAATAAGAAGAAAAAGAAAGCAAAAGACTCTTAATTAACTCCACAAAGTGACCTATGGGAGAAAGATCCACATGATGGAAAGATACTTTCTGGATTAACGACGAACAATCACCAAGGAAATGCACCGAAGAGAATCCATTCCTTTGAACCCACCGAACTGCATGAAGAAGAGCCAAAGTTGCCACCATTTCTATGTCATGATCGTGGGACAGAACTCTCCCGGACAAAGCAAAAGATATATCACCATTCAAACTCCGAACCACAACAGCAAAACTAGCAGCCACATTGGTCAAGGACCCATCAAAATAAACATAAACCCAGCTAGGAACAACAACCCCCAAAATCCTCCTTCCTCTTGCATTCCTCTTGCATCCTCCTTCCTCCAAATCATGAAGACGATCCAACCAACTTTTACCCTGAAGAACAATGGTAGAAATGGACGAAGAAGCCTTCTGAAAAAACATTTCATTCCAAGCTGCCATACCCATATGCAAAATTCAATCGTGACATCAGGCGGAAAGGATGAGAGAAGAATTAAAAAAAGATCTAAGAATGAAGAGGCTGAAAGATTTTGTAGAAGTGATTTCCATTGAACCTATTTCCACACCTCCCTAGCTATCTTACAATCAAAGAATACATGAAAAATGGATTCAACATCAGCTCCACAAATACTACAATGGGGGTCTAAGTGCATTTGCTTCGAAAGAGCAGCACCCGTAGGAATAATACCTGACACTGAGCGCCAAATAAAATGTTGGACCTTCGGTGGTAACTTTAGACTCCAAATATTATCCTAAAAACTAGCAGCTTGTTTAGATGATGATGCTTCACCTCTTGCCAAGGATTTATCACGCCTAGAAAGCCAATAACCGGACTTGACACTGTAATTCCCCCTCTTAGAATATTTCCAAATAATGCAATCAGCAATAGGAGTAGGACAAAGGGGAATATTTAAGACCGCATTTACTTATTCTGGCAGCAACCAATCCCTAAGAGAATCAACCTTCCAAGATGCAAAGTTCGGATCAATAAAATGGGAGACAAGAAAAGGTCCAGATTCTGACTATCGATTTATAGGAGGTTTCATAGGAGAATAATTGGGAATCCAATTATCTCTCCAAAAGAAAATATGATCCCCTGAACCCACCCTATAACGGAGGCATCTCTTAAGGGGAGAAGTACTTTCAAGAATGCTTTTCCACATAAAGATACCTTTAGGACAGTCACAAGCTGTTAAGAAATCATCATTGAGGGTAATATTTAGCTTTAAGAATAGAGGCAACAATAGAGTTTGGATCCTTTAGAATTCTCCAACTCTGTTTGGCAAGTATGGCTAAATTAAACGAATGCATATCCTTGAAACCCAAACCACCATCTCTTTTGGATTTGCACATGTGTGTCCAACTCTTCCAACGAATTTTGCGCTTATCTCCATTACGTCCCCACCAAAAATTAGCCATCAAGGAATTCTACTTTGTGTAAATACCTTATGGAAGTAAAAACCATTACATGATATACGACAGAATAGCTTGAATATCTGCTTTAATAAGTAACTCTTTTCTTGCATTTGAGAGGAATGTTTCCTTCCATTTTGAGAGTCTCTTCCACACTCTATCAATAAGAAACTGGAACTGTTCTTTCCGCCGCCTATGCACACTCATGGGCATGCCCAAATAAGATCCATCTAGATTACCCACAGGCATATCCACAATTGTTTGAATTCTATCACAATCAGCCTGGGGGATAGACTTGCCAAAAATCAGCTAGGATTTATGGAAATTCACCATTTGTCCAAACAAGTGTTCATAGTGATTAAGGATACATTAGACAGTTTGCACCTCTAGCATGTCGGCCTTTATTAATAATATGCAATCATCAGCGAATAACAGATGTGATATACTCAAACCTTGGGCTCCAAGCGGGATACTATGCAAGGGACCTTGTGATTTCACCTGTCAAATAAGGGCCGAAAAACCCTCTGCACAAATTAAGAACGAAAAGGGGGAGATAGGATCCCCTTAACGTAGGCCACGTGATGGATGAAACATATCGGAGGGCTGCCCATTAACTAGCATTGAGAATGAGACCGATATCACACACTTCATAATACAAACCTGAAACCACCAAGGAAAAGCTATTTTAACCATCATCGCCTGAAGATAATCCCATTCGACACGATCATATGCTTTTTGCATATCCAACTTGAGGCCCATGAAATTCCTGGCGATATGAGGAGAATTCTGCAATCTATGAAAACACTCAAATATAATAATATCATTATCAGTGATCAAATGATTTGGAACAAAAGTCGATTGTGTTGGATCAACGAGTGAATGAAGAACCCCTTTCAAACGATTACTAAGCACCTTTGAAATAAGTTTATAAATGGTATCACACAAACTCATGGGCCAAAATTCAGTCATATGATGAGCTTGTTTTACTTTTGGAATTAAAACAATAAAGGAATGATTAATCATGTCAAGACCAACTTGCCCTGCAAAAATATCCAAAAGAAAAGGAAACACATCCGATTTAATTTTAGACCAAAATCGTTTAAAAAAAACACCATGCATTCCATCTGACCTCGAAACTCTAGTATTAGGAAGTTTTCGAATGACAATTTCGATCTCCTCCACCGTAATAGGCAAATTCAAGGACTCTTGTTCATCATATGATAGCACCCGAACAAGAAGATTCTCCACATTGATAGTCCGAGAACCTTGCGAAGAGAAAAGCTTCATGAAAAAATCCACCGCTATATGATGAAGATCTTTCAGCGAGGTAGACATAGAACCATCATCATGAATTAACGAATTAATGCAATTCCTAGTAGACCTTGAAGACACCTTACAATCAAAATAACCAGTGTTCTTTTCTCCAGCACGAAGCCATTCCAATCGACTTCTTTGTTTCCAAAACTATTCCTCAATGTCCAACAGATATTCCAATTTCTTACCAAGCTGGATTTTAGCTACATCATCACTCGGAATAGTGCATTGTACCTTGGATAAAGCTTCTTTGGTGACTTTGATCTGATATCTCAATTTACCAAAGGTATTTTTACTCCACACCTTCAGGGCATCCCGTGTATTACAAATTCTCTTATAAAGACCATTAGCAGAATAGCTAGAGAGTTGAGCCCAACAATCAATGAAAGTCTCTTTACATTCAGCATGGGATAACCAAAATGGCTCAAACCTAGGGAGAGGCTTTGAACATTTTTTCTGTTGTCCAATAAAACAATTCGCATCCAACAAAATAGGTGCATGATTAGAGCTTCCTACTGTCAAATGAAGGATACCATGAGTAGGAAAGAGTTGAGTCCATTCTAGATTCACTAACGCCCTGTCCAAACGAGCTCGAATCATGTTTGATAATCTTTTATTCGTCCACGTATAATTTGGACCCTTAAACCCAATGTCCGACAACCCACAAGCTAGAATGGCGTCTTTGAACCCCTCCATAAGAGAGAAGCATCTTGGTATATCTCCAGTTTTTTTAGATGGATACAAAATTTCATTAAAGTCACCTAAACAAATCCAAGGTAACTCAGGAGCTGTATGCAATTGTCTAAGGAGCTGCCATGAAGCCGATCTATATTGTTGTTGTTGATGACCATAAAATCCTATTAACCTCCAACAAGGAGTCAAGTGTGAAGAAATTATTGAATCAATGTGCCCTTTCGAATAGGAGCGAATTGCTAAATTGGTAGAGTCATCCTAAAGCAACCCCAAACTCCAATTTTACCACTGCACCCCACTTAAAATCCATTAGTAAAACCCAGAACCATGTGAATTCTGTTCATAGCTACTGAAGAAAGCTTTGTCTCACAAAGAAATAAAATATTAGGAGAAAACATTCGAATTAGGGTTTTAAGTTCATGAACATGTCGAGGTAACCCTAACCATCAACAGTTCCAACTTAAACAAATCATAATGCTCGGTAGGGCTAATTCACAGCCTCCATCGTTACAGGAACCTCAAACAACATATCTAAACGCTGCAACTTAGTTTTAGAAAGTTGAAGAGAGGTGTCATCAATGTCTACCTGGTGTTTGAGAGGGGTGATATTCATCTTCTGTTTGTGGATCAATGAACGTCTGGCCAATGATCCCATCTTGAAGCCATTACACTGCTTGGGTTGCCTAATAGGGGATGAAGAACTTACGGAAGGGAATGATTGTGAAATAGGCATACCCACCGGTTGATAAATCACCAAAGGAAGCTCCAAACCAAACAACTGTTGTGAATCCTTCGATTACTAATTTTGAAACTCTTGTTGCGCATGAGGGGGAACTTCATCCATAAATTGAGAAGGTATGGAAGAGCCCAGAAGGACCCTTTTTTTTTTTTTTTTTTTGCTAAGGAAGGGGGTTATATTAATATAACTATGAGCAAAAATCTGTACAAGCTACATCTATAGCTGGATTTACACGTGTAAGCCTCAATCTAATGGTTAGTACATTACCACTCAGTGTGTGGAGATTCATCCAAGTACATTTCAAAATAGCTTTAATCAAAAGAAGAATTGGAGGGTGTGCTTTATGTTGAAATAGAGTAAGGTTCCGCCATTTCCAGATTTCCCGCAGAGCATGATAGAAGAGGTACTGCCAATTACCATCACCCGCGAATGTAGAGCGATCCTTGTCCAGGTTGGAAGCGATCTATTTAAGCATATCATCATAGCTCCAAAAGTCACCCCCCGACATGGGAGGGGAGTCATCATGACCAGATGGCTGTGGCAAGCTTGCAGCCCCGTAGTGTATGGAGTGTGGTCTCTACCTCAGCTCCACACAAATCACAGATATGGGAGTCCAGAGCTCGTCATTGCCATAGGAGGTGTTTGGTCTTCATGCGATCATGCGCCGCCATCCATAGCAGCAGTGCTCCTCGCTGGGGTCCCTTAAGTTTCCAAAGATGTTTCCAATGGAAGGGATCCTGGTGGTCCTCCGCGTGCTCTAATAGAGCATATGCCGACTTAGTGGTGAAAGTGCCTTGGGCTGACGGTTGCCACCATATTTCAGTACCATGAGGCAAAGCAGTGTCTCTTTGTAAGCCAGGTGTCAGAGTGTTATATCCAACTAGGATACCTTTCCGTATATTGGAGCAACTGCGAGGGGTACCTTGTTCTAGCCAGCGATCCAACTCGCCATATTTAGTGTGTAGAACCCGTGCCCATAGGGCTGTAGGGTGCTTGAGCAGCCGCCAGGTTAGTTTAGCCAGGAGTACCTTATTCATCATTGCCAAAGGCCGAATGCTGAGGCCCCCGTGCGTTTTTGGTTGGCAAATAGTCTTCCAAGCAATGGGATGGAAGGAGTGTTGGTGGTCTGCATCCCCCCAAAAGAATCCCCTATTTGCTCTCTCTAGCTATGAAAGCACCCGGCCAAGTAATTTACATGTGTTCATGGAGTAGGCGGGGATTACTTGTGTAACGGCTTGGATGAGAACCAGGTAACTTGCTCGAGAGAGTAACATGCTCTGCCAACCCCCTAAGCAGCTACGCACCTTTTCGACAAGATGGCAATAATGATTGCCCCCCAAGCGGTGGTGAAAGAGTGGGATGCTTAGGTATGAGCCAAGAGTCAAAGTCGAGGGAATACCAAATGTAGTGCTAATATGTCGGATGACAGGTTTCGGAGTGTTGGGAGAGAACCAAGTTCTAGACTTGGTGAGGTTCACCTTTTGTCCAGACTCAGCATAGAAAGCCTTCAAGATACGCTCCATGACCCCTGCCTATTTACCAGATGCCTCGCCAAACAAGAGTAGGTTGTCAGCAAAAAAGAGATGAGAAAGTGGAGGCCCGCTGCGGGCTGCCCGACACGGGTTCCACTGCTTCTTAGCTACTGCCAACTCAATTTTGTGACTGAGCACTTCCATGCAAAGGACAAACAGGTAAGGAGAGAGGGTCACCCTGGAGGAGTCCCCGTTCCGGTGCAAAAATGTCCAATTGCTACCCATTCCAAATGACCAAAAGCCGGGTGGAAGTAAACAACTCATGATCACACTCGCCAGCCTGTGTTCAAATCCCACTTTGCGCAATACTTCACGGAGGAAGCCCCAGTCAACTTGGTCATATGCTTTTTCCAAATCAATTTTGACAATCATAGAGCCCGTTTTCCCTTTCTGTCGTCGTAAGGAGTGCAGGAGTTCTTGAGCGATGACGATGTTATCTGAGGTCTGTCGCACCGGTATAAAGCTAGCTTGGTGCTCCCCAACAAGGTCATTCATTAGTGGCTTCAAGCGATTGGCTATGACCTTGGTGACGACCTTAATGATCACATTGCTGAGATATATGGGGCGAAATTGAGATATCCACTACGGTTTTACCTATTTGGGGATGAGACAAATGAGAGATTTGTTGAGGTCTACGGGGATTTGGCTACTGTTGAAAACTCCTTGGACAAAGGCAATGATGGATTTGCCAACCCAGGTCTAGTAGCGCTGGAGGAAACAGGTCGGAATCCTATCGGGGCCTGACGCCTTATGGGCGCCCAATTGGAACACTGCCAGCTTAACCTCTTAGCCCGTAACAGTCCGATTCAGCTACCAAATACAATTTCACTTTAATTTAGGAAAGTGCCATTCATCCGAGTTCCAAGCTATATGTGGATCCTTGGTGTACGAGGTGTGATAGAAAGATAATGCAAGCTGTTGTAGTTCCATAGGATCCGTGCACCACAACCCATCGCCTGTCTTGAGTTGGATGATTTTGTTCCGCCATCCACGGTCAACCACACAAGCATGAAAATACCGAGTGTTACGTTCCCCATGCAGGAACCATTCCCCTCTTACCCTCTGGCGCCAGTAGCTATCCTCCTGTGCTAGTATGCTATCCAGCTCTCCTATCAAACGCCTTTCCAACTTGGATAAGGAATTGGAGTGTGCCACCGTCAACATTCGTTGGATGCCAAGCGGCCGGGCTTTGCATTGTTTCTTCCGTTCAAAGATATTGCAGAAGACAGTTTTGTTCCACTACATGATTCCCTCCTTAAAGTTGTCCATGGTCAGCCCGAGATTATTTGGTTCCCTCATCCAGAATTCTTCCACTGCTGAAGTGAAATCTGGATGTTGGAACCAAGCTTCAAGAAAACAAAAGCCATGAAAACCTGCTCTCTTTTTCGTGCTTAACCCACTAAGTAGGAGTGGGTGGTGGTCCGAGTGTGTCCGTGGTAGGTTACAGACAAACACTCCATCAAAACGGTGATGCCAAGCAACATTACACCATGCTCTATCAATCTGTTCCTTAATATTGGCTGGTCCCTGCTGGCAGTTAGTCCATGTATAGTGAGGGCCTTGGAAGCCCAAGTCTAGGAGCTGGCAAATGTCTATAACGTCGAGCAACTTGGTTGCCCGTGTTTTCTGTACCTGCCGGCCACCCTTCTTGTCTATGGACTCAAGTGGCTGGTTGAAATCCCCTATCAAAAGCAAAAGAATATTCACCAGCCCGCCTAGTTGTTGTAAGTATCCCCACAGTTCCTCGCGGAAACACCAGCTCGGAGATGCATAGATGACTGAAATCAGCCAGGCAGTGGAGCCTGCTGTTTGCACAGAAATGTTCAGTATTTGGTCATTAGTAGTCACCTCCTCCACCACAACGGTATCAGTGTGCCACATCACCCATATACCACCAGCAAACCCAACAGCCTCTACTGCTAACAATTTATCAAAACCCAATTTAGGAATCCACTTCCTCCCAACTTCACTCGGTACCCTAGTTTCCAATAAGGCCGCAAGCTAAGGTTTATGAGTCTCCACAATGTCTTTCAGGTGTAGCATAGTGCCCTTAGAGCCGGCACCACGACAATTCTAAACTACTATTTTATTCATGATCATCAAGAGGTAGAAGTTACGGAAAGGAGGTCACATTTACCTCTGTGATTGTCTCACTTCCGGTTGAAGTGCCACTGTTGCTAGCCGAGCTGTCTGCATTACTGGGTGCTGGGTTATGCTGATTGGGTGGGCTGGGGGAGGAGGGTCTAGGGTCCACATCCATGCCTATGGGTCGAGCTACAAATGGGTGTTGTGAGTGGGATTCCGCTTGGGCCCTTGTTAGTACTTTGGGGTAGCCTGCCGAATCTGGGGATTACTGGGCGGGGGAAGTTTGTGGGCCAGAGCCACGTTTCACACCATCTATTTCGTGGGGCCGAAAATGGGTTGTGTTGTTATTTAATTCTTTTAGTGGGCCAGGGTGGGTAGGACCGTGAGTTTGGGTCACAGCACTGGGCCCAGCGGCCGGCTGTTTCCCCTTTTAAGCTTTGCTGGGCTTAGTCTTTCCACGGTCATGGGCTCGGTGACTGGGCCTGCCTGGGCAAGGCAACTCCCTAATGGTTTGCTTAAGGGCTTCAATGCTCCCCAGTAAGTCCTCATCGCCAGTTAGGTCCTCCAGAACAGCAAATTTCAACTTGTGCTGAGGTCGTAGTTGCTGTCTGCTTCCCAAGGCATCTTGTCTATTTTCTGACATGCAGGGTGGTCCTCGGTCCAAGTGCGGTCTTGCCCAGGGGAAAAGCCCGGTTCCCGTCCACCACCCGACCTATATTTTAGCTCAAGCTGGGCATTTAAAATCCGATTAGCCATCAACGGCATGGCCCGCCGTTTCATCCTATGTTGGTTTTGCTGCATGCAGCGGTGTACATGAGCCGGCATTAACCAAGGCCCAAATGGGTTTTCCGGTGTACTCGCACTAGCCTGAGGAGCTGGGTTTTCTCCCTGATCTCCGGGTGAAGTTGGTTTCAGCTGGGGGCATTGTTCCAAGAGATGACCAAACTGACCACACTGAAAACAAACTTTGTAGAGCCCTTCATACTCCACAAGGCGCACTTTTCCAAACATCAGAATAGTTGGAACTAGCGGCTTTTGGAGGTTAAGTTCCACACAGACACGAGCATACTTGCCTCGCACAACCTCGGTTGTTGTCGTATCTATTTTGACTACCCGCCCAAGGGTACTGCCCATCCGCCAGAGAAGACCATCAGCAAACATCTCAATGGGTAAATTTGGGAATCTCACCCAAACGAGAGTAGTTGTAATATCTCGGTCAGAAGCTGTAAAATTTGGTCTCCATTTGGAAATGGTTAAGTAATGGCCCAATACTGTCCAGGGGCCCCCTTACAGCACCTTCAGATAATCCTCCCGCGAGTAGAACCGGGCCACCAAGAAGCCATTTTCGAGATCTATAATTTCGTACCCTTTCTCAAGTTGCCAGAGTTTTGTGATCCTTGGTTCGAGCACTTTGAAGCTAAAGGATCTGCCTAGTACCTTTAGAATTAGTGCCCTTCGCCACGGTTGCCACAACTGCCGATACTCCTCCCAGGGAACTTCTACCACGGGGCAGTTAGCTGGTACACTAGAAACCTCATCTGGTTGTATAACATCGGCCATGGACAGATCATCAGTGATGTCCTCTTCATCATCCCCTGTGTATAGTGCCCATTTATGGGTTTTGCCTTGGACCGCGGCTGTGAAGGACAGTTCCAGAAGGACGTACCCCATTATTACCAAAGGCATGCATAAAACTACCATAGGGAAGATGATCCTGTTGGGTAGCCTTTCATATTGAAAAGTTGCAGTACATAAATTATAAAACAGAGCTTCAATAGAAACCGCCCGAGGAAGGGGCTGCAAAACATGAATCAAAACCCTCATCGGGAGAAACTTCTCATTAGTATCACCGAATTCCCGAACTTGCAGATTTGTTCATCCCACGAACAACTGCTCAATCCTTCTGCCCCTCTCCAACGTGATACACTCTCTCGGAAGGCCTCAGACATGCACCCAAAAATAAACCTCCTCTAAAATTGAATCCAAATGAACCAGATCTCGGGACCAATGATCAAGAGCATACATAATATTATCAAAACACCAGGGTCCATCCTTGAGCACCCTTTCGCGATCTTGGGCCAAAGAGAAAAATATTTGGAAAGTATTCTTATGTAGTGGAATCATCTTAAAATCCACAGTTTTCCATGCTTCTTCATGGCCGGAATTATGTGACGAATATGGATGGTTTCCTCCGACCATAAGTGTCCTATCAAAGACAACCGACTTTCTTCTGTGCCCAAAAGCATTGCATCCTCTTGAACAGGGATTGGAGCCGTGTTAATCAGGTTCAGTGATAGGGACTGCAAAAGTTTAGATCTCGATCCCCTCTCGAGGAACTCGCCGTCGCCACCAAAAACTTAAAAACCCTAGAGACGGAGAGTTTACCCTAGAGAGGGAGTTTACCCATGGAGCCGTATGCTTTTTGGAATATTTGGAAGTTAACTTTGCAATTCAAAAATTCTTAAAGGACTGTTTTAGACAAAAATAAACTTGAAGGACTACAACAGATCAAAACACAAACATAAGTGATTAAATTGGTGATTTATCCATATAATAATGTTATTAACACTGTTCGACCTTTTTTTTTTTTTTTTTTTTTAAATAAATTTTAATAAAATTTAAATTTTAAAAATTAAAAAAATATATTTTTTTTTATTAATACTGTTCGACCTTTTTTTTTTTTTTTTTTGGTAAATCATTGTTCATCCAATTTAAATTTTCAAACTTCAAAACATATATTGTGTGTTCTTAATAAATCTATAATATATATTATATATATAATTAAATATAATTTTAATTTTTAATGAAAAGATTCAAATTTTTTAACACAATAAATATAATTTTTTATTTAATGTATTTTCATTTTAATTCATTTAAACTTATTTAATATTTTGAATATTATCTTCATCAATAAAATATTTTTTAAAGTTAATAATTATATTCAAATCAACACATTGGGTTCATATTTATCTTTTTTGAAAAAGGATTAAATTATTAAATTTGGACTAAAATAAATATGTAAAAACAACACATTGAGTTTATAATTTAATAATTAAATTAGACTCAGAATATAGTGTTAGCATTTAATTCTAAATTACATTTTTTTTATGCTAAAAAATTATTAAAATTTTAAATTTTATTATATGATTTAATTTAAATTTGCAATATTGAATAGCCTAAACATTACTAATATAACGACGTAAATAATGTTGTTAATCATTATTGTAAAACTCTTTCCACATTAAGTAATTGAGGATACTTTGTTATAATGGTGAATAATTTGATTAAAATGATAGTATAAGTATGTTTATACTCCTTTACGAAAAAGGAGAATATATATTTTGTACCATTTATTTATTTATATGAGCGATCCCATTTATTTATTAATAGTAGACTTTTTTTTAAGTTATATCTTTATCTAAAATAATTGATAATATGTTATTTAAATATTTTATTTTTTATATTTGATTTTTATTTTAAAATATATCTATCCAATTTGTTATTTTTAATTAATATTTCAATTTTTAAATTTTAAAAGTTATTAAATTAACTTTTAACAAAAGAATTACCTTTAAACTAATAAAAGTTATAATTTAGTTCTGTTACTGTATATATATTTTATATAATCTATTCTAAATTATATATATATATATATATATGCATTTTTCCTCAAAAAAATATATTAATGCGTTCATGTTAGATTACACAATACCGATATAATATAATATAATATAAATATATACATCATTATTATTATTATAAGTAATAATATAAGATTCAATACAAATTAAACGTGAAAAAAAAGAAAGTATTATACGAATAATTAAACCCATTTAATTGAATATATTAATTAATTTTTTATTCTAATATTCGTCATAATTTTTGAAATAATCATTCGAACAATTTCATTGTTAGTTAAATTAAAAATTTTAAGTTTGTTTAAAAGAGTAAAATTTTAAGTTAAGACTAAATCAGTATACATCATAGTAAAAAGGTAAATTGGCATAAACAGTCCCCGATTATTGGTATTTGGTGAAATTGGTTTATATATTTTTTTTTTGAAAAAATTAAATTGGTCTTTAAATTATCTTAATCATGTGGAATTGGTCTTTTTATTAAAATTTTTTATTAAATCATTGTTAACATTTTTTTAAAAAAAATACTAAGGACATTTTTGTCTTTTCAATTTAAAAGAAAAACAACCTATTTTTCCTTTTTTTTTTTTTTTCTTCTTCTTCTTCTAGAGAAAGCTTGAATTCCTACCAACAGTTCGATAAAATCTGGGATACATGGGATTAAAATTGTGTATAATATGACTCATCTGGAGAAGAAAATGTCTGGGTATTGGACGAAATTGTCTTTAATTAGGAAGTTAATGTTGTCTCATCCGAGGTGGAATGGATTTGGTGGATGGATAGCGAAGCTTTGTTTACTGATATGTCGTTTAAAATCCCTTTATCCAAGTATAATAATAATCATAATTTGGTTATCCATGGATATCAAGATTTGTTGTATGAACAGAAGTCTTGGATTGCACTGAATACTGGTAGCTTTTTTGTTTAGAAACTGTCAATGGTCTTTGGATTTGTTGGATGCCTCGGCAACAATGGGACCTAAAGGTCCAACCCATGAGGCTGATGATCAGTCTGCACTAATTTACTTATTGATTACAAAGAAACATGAGTGGATGGACAAGGTGTTTGTTGAGAATTCTTGTTATTTGCATGGGTACTGGGTAGGATTGGTGGATAGATACGAAGAGATGCTTGAGAAGTATCATCCAGGTTTGGGAGATGAGAGGTGGCCATTTGCTACGCATTTTTTTCTTTTTTTAAAACTATAAAGACAAAAATACCCTTAGATTATTTATATATATTAACAGTGATTTAATATAAAATTTGGATGGAAGGACCAATTTCACACTATTAAGATAGTTTAGGAACCAATTTAATTAAAAAAAAAAAAAAAAAAGAATAAGGACCAATTTTACCAAATACCAATAATTTGGGGACTATTTATGCTAATTTACCTAATAAAAATTTCTAAATATTTTTTTCCATTAAATTATACTTCAATAAATAATAATTTTTTCTTATTTTAATCATTTAAAAAAGAAAAAGGAATTTTCTTAGAAATACTGTATACTTCAACGTTAAAATACTAAGAGAGTAATCAAATAAATAAATAAAGTTTTAATAGATTTAATAAAACGTTTTTTAATATCATACAATTATAGTAAGTAGTTTTAATAGTTTTAATCATTAAATTTATTTTTCATAAAACTTAACATTGAAATAGAAAATTTATATATTTTCTAATTATACTTAAATAATAAATAGGGTAAACTATATGTTTAGCACATGAACTTTTCTCCAATCCAGGTTTTGCACACGAACTTTTTTTCGTTCAGATTTTGCACACAAACTTTTAAAACGTTCCAAATTTGCCATTCCGTCAATAAAATCCGTTAATGGGTCATTTTTCATCCAATTTTTCAATGGGTCATATTTTTTCAAGGGCAAAAATGGAAAAGCAAAAGGAAAAATGAAAAACGTTAAGTTTTCCGCGAAAATGA
>JAXGGT010000116.1:5023519-5048326 GCA_035583425.1 Marsdenia floribunda | reverse complement strand
ATATCAAGATTTGTTGTATGAACAGAAGTCTTGGATTGCACTGAATACCGGTAGCTTTTTGTTTAGAAACTGTCAATGGTCTTTGGATTTGTTGGATGCCTGGGCACCAATGGGACCTAGAGGTCCAATCCGTGAGGAAGCTGGTAAGATTTTGACAGCAAATTTGAAGGGTAGGCCAGCATTTGAGGCTGATGATCAGTCTGCCCTAATTTACTTGTTGATTACGAAGAAGGATCAGTGGATGGACAAGGTGTTTGTTGAGAATTCTTATTACTTGCATGGGTACTGGGTAGGATTGGTAGATCGATACGAGGAGATGCTTGAGAAGTATCATCCAGGTTTGGGGGATGAGAGGTGGCCATTTGTTACTCATTTTGTGGGGTGTAAACCTTGTGGGAGCTATGGTGATTATCCGGTTGAGCGGTGTCTGAGAAGTATGGAAAGGGCTTTCAATTTTGCAGATAATCAAGTCCTCAAGTTGTATGGCTTTAAGCACCGTGGCTTGGTGAGTCCTAACCTCAAGAAGATCAGGAATGAGACTGTAACTCCTTTGGTGAATGTAGATCAGTTCGACATCCGACATTCTACACATCACACATCTGGACCTCAAAGCTAGCACATTCCTTGTCGGAATTCTGTAGGTAATGTTATGTTATAATAATCTTTATATGGTTTTGGTTGTTTCAAATTAAACTTGTACCAGTTTGTTTCTGTATGTAGATGCCTTTTACTGCATCAATTGAAGTGTAACTGGAGTTCTTTCTGCCCCTTCATATGTGCTTGCTAATGTTCAAAAACTCAGTACTTGTTAATTTGATGTCTTTTAGGCTCCCCTTTCATGCCAAATTTTCACTTGTGTTTGATGCAAATCTCCATTAGGAGTGGCTATGGTTTTGCTCCCTAATAATCTAATTACCTCCGAAAATTGATTTCTTCTTTGTAGCTCATTTTAGAATATTAGGAAGTAAACAAAATAATACTAGACTTTCCACATTTTATCTGGTTTTGGTTGTGTGATGCATTTGACCTGATTTGAGTACCGCAGCCATCGAAAGATGAAATTGCCTAGCAAGATCTACCTTACTAACCTAGCTCCTTATTATTATTATTATTATTACTACCTGGATTTTGGCATTCCAATGGAAAAATTGCTCATACACCTGCGCGCTCTGTGACTCATGAAACATTGGTTTCTAAATGTGTGGCTAACTTTGTTCTGGGTGTACTCCTTTGTGCAGTGTCTGTCTTATATGTCTACACACTGGAGGAGCAGGTTGAAGATTTTATCAGATTGGGACCTTGAAGTGGAAGCCATGGTGCAAGTTGCCACTGAGAATTTCCACTTGTTATACTGCTTTTGTAAAGCTGGATGAAGGGTGATAGAGTTTTCACTTCACTTTTTTTTTTTTTTTTAAAAAAAACAAAAATTGAATCTTGCAGAGAGTAAAAAAAAAAAAAAAAAAATTATATCTTTTTAGCTATTACCACTTTTCTTTTTTTTTTTTTTTTTGTTCTTTTCCCCAAGGTAGATGAGATATCTGAATTGTGGTTAAGGAAATGTGTAAGCTGAGAAGAAATCTACCATGAATTCATTAGACGGCCTCCAGCAGTATTTTGCTGTTGGCCTTAACCTTCCCAACTTGCTATGATTTGCTATTTATTTGATGTTTATTTATTCTTTCTTAGGCTTTTAAAAATATATATATATATTGAGTATGGTGGAAATTTGTGACCTATGTTTTGGCTAGTGTTTGTCTTTGTTTCATCTTGTTGAATGTTCTCTGAAATCTTTGTCTCTACCATCGTTGTGCCCTCTATTCTCTGTTTCGTCTCTATTTCTCATCTGTTTGCATGAAGCAAGGAAGAATCAAGCCATTTTTGCCTCCCGTAAAATTAATGAAGTAAGGAACTGGTTTTTTTTTTTTTTTTTTTTTTTTCCATAAGATATATATATACATATGATCGCACCCAAAAAATTATGATTTGTTAGATAAAGCAGAATCTCGCTCCCAAAAAATTGGAACAATCTCGATCCTTGAAAACAGGCGAGGATCTCCCAACAACTTTTTGGTAAAGAAGTAGGAGGAAATAGATGTAAACCCCAAAAAAAAAAAAAAAAAAAAAAGGTGAAAAAATGTAGCACAATCTCCACTCACAAAACGCCAAAATTTTTATTCCGAACTAAACAACATCGATAGATATCACAGAATAATATAACGATATATAAAATATATTTCACACGAGCTAAACATTTTTGTTTCTGACACCTAATAATCCCTATTTCTGGATAGTTGTTGCTGAGTTTCTCTGTAGAATCACCATCACCTCGTTCATTCTTGTAATCTGATTCAACAATTGACTTATTCTCTGCAAATTGCAAAAGCACATTGTTCAAGAAACCAATTCAATCAGGGTGCTATTATACCTAAAAACTAACAGTAACACACTATTGGCACACTGGCATTTCAACAAACACTTAAAAGGGAAATTTGAACAAAATTGGTACTAACCTGATCTTTCTCTCTACTCTCTTGGAGCAGTGCCGCCCTCCTCCGCCGATGAAAGTTTAGCCTCCTCTGATGAAAGTATACATATCCCAACAGTAATACAGTCGTGAAAAGAGAGGGCCTTTGTATTATCCCCTTGATCTTTTCGATGAAAAGGTCCAATCCAAAATGTGCCCAATCCATAAAAAAATGCCCAGTTAAATCCTTCGCTCGAGAAGCTGGCACAAGATACACCATCTTATCATCACGCCCGGTCGGCGACAACGGAGTGATGGAAGATGAATCATCTTCGTTTTCAATTGATAAGGTCGAGACAGTTGAGGATGACGAAGACAAAGACGAAGATGAAGATGAAGACGAAGACGGGCTATATGAGGAGCAATGAGGCTTCTGTAACTCTTCAATGGAAATTGAAGGCCTTAACTGAAGATTTTCATGGTGAGCCGGAGGAAAAACGATGGAAGATTCTTGATTGTTGTCTTTAATTACCACCATTGACCAGCAATTTGATGATGGATTATGTGAATTAGGGCTCATTATGATCTGCTTCTCCAATTTGAGTAGATCTGTAGATAAATTATCAGAAGTAAACTCACCTTCTAGTTCTTCTGAATCCGCCATAGCTTTTTCCAACGGAGCCGCACTGAGAAGAAAGGCGACATAAAAATAAATTACCACTATATTTTAAAAAAAATTATTTATTTAACATAAATCTTTATTCAAAATATTTTTTTGAAAATGAATTTATATTTAAAAAATGGAGTTAAATATATAAGTTTTATAAAATCTAATGATTATTTTGTAAGAGAATATTTTTTAGAAAAAAAGTGTTTAATATTATTTTATTAGTAATATAAATATTACTTAATTAAAGTGGGTGTATAAGCATGAAGTGGTAAACCTAGTAGATATAAGTGGAGGACAAAATTTAATTGAAGAATGTTATTCAAATGTACTGGATTATTAGAAAATAAAAATTCTTCAGTCAATTTCATTTGAGCGGTAATTATGGATGGCAACGGGGATGGATTTGCAGGGACTCTTTCCCTATCCCCATCTCTGGTTCCCACATATATTCCCTATCCTTGTCTCCATCCCTTGCGGGGAATTTTTTTTTATACCATCCCCGCCCCGTTGGGGATTGGGGATTCTCGCGATGAATTTTCACCACTTATTTTTTATTATTTATTTTCAATTAAATTATTAATACAAAATTAATCAATAAATTTCGTAAATAAAAAATAAAATATTTCCTTACATGTTTTTCAATATAAAAACTTGAAGTCTCGCCAAGTTTTTTCTTGCAATAATTACATTGAGCTTTATCCATTCAATCAATTTTTAACTTTTGAAAATGTTGCCAAACAACACTCTTATGCCTCTTATTTGGTAATTGAGAATTTGACTCGTTTTTTTCACTAACATTTAGTGTTTGTGTTGATTGTTGATTTGGTTGTTCTTGAAAAGACATAATACGTTAAAGTAATTCAATGGTAAGAGGAGTAATTACTCATGATATTATATCTATATTCTTGTAAGTTGTTTGTAAGTAAAATATCATATTTAAAAATTGTAATTACTATATTAATATAATTTTACTTTTATGAAAATATAGAATTAAGAAAGTGAATAATAAATATATATTATGGTTATTGTTTTATCTGTTTGTAACCGATTTAGTATTTACTAAATAATTTTATTTTTATTTTTTAAAAAATAATTATTATTATGCTAATTATGATTTTATATATATGTATATATTATGTATATAATTAAGAAAATATATATTATAGTCACTAATTTATTAATTTGTATCCAATTTAATATTTATTAAATAATTATTATGATTTTTTTTAATTTTTTTTTAATTATTACTATAATTTTATTTTATATAAGTATATAATTAAAAATATTATATATATATATATATTGTGGGGACGGAGATCAATGATTAATACCATCTCCTCCTCCATCCTCTATTTTTTTTTTTGGGGGAATCACTGTCTCAATTCTCGAACCCGGTCAAAACGGGATTGAGTATATGGATTTTCCATCGAATATAGTTTTAATTGCCATCCTAGTGATAATCCAAACACACCCAAAATCTTTACATGAATTGATTTGATAAATACTTCCTATTTCTAAAATGTTAGAACTTTTGGGAGACCTGTCCAACTCCAAACTCTATGGGAAATTTTGATCGAAATACTTTCTATCATATTTATTTATAATATATATTATATGATTAAAGTTTTAATTAAAGAAAAAATTTATTTTATGTAACATTTTATATATATATATATAATATAAGGGAGTAAGGAGGTTGTAAATTCTATAGAACCTATCAGATTTTTTTTAAAAAAAAAAATATTGTCTAAAATTAAAAATACTAATAGAATTAAATTAAAATTAAAATATATGTCAACTTAAAAAATTAATACCATTAAAAAATAAAACTAACGCAGTCAATATTTATAATTTTTAAAAGTAAAAATTATCAAAGCCTCAAATTTTCAAAAACATATATATATATGTATATAAAAGATTGACAAGTTATTTTTCGATATGGAATTTATCTCTCCTATTTTCTATTAATATTTGATAATTTG
Source organism: Marsdenia floribunda (assembly GCA_035583425.1). NCBI lineage: Eukaryota > Viridiplantae > Streptophyta > Magnoliopsida > Gentianales > Apocynaceae > Marsdenia > Marsdenia floribunda. Next base: position 5,043,210 of record JAXGGT010000116.1, on the reverse strand, counting down.
TAAGTAGAAAATTTTTACAAAGAGAAAAAAAAAAGAATAAAGGAAAGAATAAAAATATTTAAAAGTTAATTTTGGTAAACAGAGTGCTACATTTAAAAATATTACTTTAAAAAAAAAAAAAAATTCCGTCATATATCTTAGTATGTTAGATATTAAAAAAGATCCTTAATTTTAATAAATTGTTTAGTTATTTAATTATTGTATTATTTAAAAAAAATTAAATTAAATAATAAGTGAAATGATTATCAATTGAGTTATACTTTTTTACTATCATTGTAAATAATATTTGACTATATAATATTTATAAAATTATAGATGAAGATATATTTTTACAAATACTACACAACTAGGATATATAGGTATACATATCCTTATATAAAGAACAAAATTTATAAATTTAAATGGCCAAATAAGCTATTTCCTCCACAATATTATTGGTTGGATTCAAGTTTTATCATTATGGATACAACTCAAGAGACTTTTATTCTAACAAAAGTAAGATTATATGCGTATTTTAACTAATTTAGGAAAAATTTATTTGGGAGACTCCAAGATTATAACATAAGGTCATTTCCAATGTGAATTAAATTCGAAATCTTTTACTTGACTAATCAAGTAAAGATACCTAAATAAGAGGAGTGACAATAGTAGAATATCACCTTGTTCTCACAAGAGTCAGATTCTATCAATACAACTCAGATTGAATTCATCTTAATCAGAGCAAATAACCTCAAGTAGGTAAGGTGTTTTCCTAATTTAAGTGAGGTCGCAAGTTTGAATTTGCACTCACGTATGCAACCGTTTAAAAACTTGGGGTGAGAGCTTACCTCCCGTAAGGGACATATCTAGCTCGAATAGGGATTAGTTTGAATGTGGACATAGCTTAAAAGGTACCGCCTATAGTTGAGAAAATATAATATTTATAAAATTATAGATGAAAATATATTTTTAAAAATAATACACAACTAGGATCTTTTGGTATACATATCCTTCATATAAAGAACAAAATTTATAAATTTAAATGGCCAAATAAGCTATTTCCTCCACAATATTATTGGTTCGCTTTAAGTAAGACTCCAACTTTATGGATACAACTCAAGAGACTTTTATCCTAACAAAACTAAGATTATATATATATATATATATATATATATATATATATGTACGTATTAACTAATTCAGGAAAAATCTATTGGAGAGACCCAAGATTATAACATAAGGTCATAGAGCTTATCTCCTGTAAGGGACCTACTCGGTTCGAGCGGAGATTAGTCTGTGGACATGACTTAAAAGGTATCACCTATAGTCGAAATTCATTCAAAACACCTCGTGCACTAAGGAAAAAAAAAAAAAAAATTAGCTATGTATATAAAATTGTTTCCTCTTTAATTTCAAATATCTTTACGGTGATTCTTGAATTTTGTGGTCACGGGCTGGGGTTTTTGCAACCATGGATTAGTCCCAACTTTCTAGCCCAAATATGGGATTAAGGGCCCGAGTAGCAGTCATGTCAGTTTATGTTTTAATCAAATTGGATAAGTATGAGATTTGAAATTTAAGGAAAAAAACTGGTAATAATCTCTGTATGTGATAAATATTCGTAACCTTATTAGTTGCAAAAATCTTGTTTTCTCCAAATACTTTCTGTTCATTTTGTTTTGTTTTGTTTTGTTTTTGCACCAAAATCTCAGACAACATTTTTCTCAAATCCCAAATGCAAACCTTTAATTTCCAACTCTTTGCCAGTCAATTTTTGTTTTAAATTTATTTATTTATTTGTCTTTTCCATTGTCCATCAAGAAAGGAAATTAAATAATAATAATATGTCAAATTAATAATAAGTTTAATATTTAAATTTTATACATATAAAATAGATATTATGAGTATGATATCTTATCTCACATCATAAGTATATATAAATATTATGAAATATAAACATGATTCTAGGTATTCGGTGTATCTCTATTGGTACATTGAGAACCATGCCAATAGTTGATCGTAGATATCGTTAGGGCTACAGTCGTATCATGGGCTAACGGGGTTGTCTCATGACGGAGAGTTTATTCCCTAAAAATGAATCTGATTTGATTTGAGATTTTTTTTTTTTCCTTCCAACATAACTTGAATACATGACGTTTATAGTCATAGGTGAAGCTAATATTGGAGCGAGATCTCCTAAAATATACTCTAAAACATTATATAATACACCAATAAAAATAAAACACATATCAATATAATTAACCTAAACAAAATTAATATAATTATATTCTCTTAAGTTAATTTTTATAAATTTATTTTAAATAAAAATTATAGACACATCCAATATATATATATATATATATATATTACTCCAAATAATTAAAAGCATCTTAAAAAAAAAAAAAATTATTTTTATTGTTTTACAAAGATTAATTTAATGGGAAATATAACATTGTTAATTTTTTTATTAATATCTTAGACAATATTTTAAAAATTATTCTAAGACATTCCACGTATAAAAATAATAATTATTTAGATATTGCTAAGTCAAATGTGTCAAAAATTTTGATTTTATATATTTATTATTCTTGTTTTTTTTTAAAAAAAAATTTTGTGATGAATATGATACTAAGGCCAACATCATAAGAAATTGTCAATTCTATGATGTAAGTACGACCATAAACACAAAGTATATTGAAAAATGACATAAAAAGGGGGTTTCTTGGTAGGATCCTCTTGTCTTGTCCTCCCTCACTCACAAAACAAAGCCAAATTAAGTTTGATTTTAGTTTTAGGTAATTTTGCCTTTCTTGCATCTAAGCTAAGGTGGACCAAGATTTTGTCATTTTTAAGGAAGGATTCGACACATTAATTAAAACTAATTAATTAATTACAATATTCGAGTTTGTCTTAAACGATAAGACTGTTTTTGGATTAGAGTTTTTTTTTTTTTTTTTTTTTTTTGGAATTTCCTACTCATTTTTAAAATGAGTTGGAGTACTTGTTTAGACAATAACTAACACACTACTGTTCATTATCGGTCAACTTGCAAAAAAAAAAATTTTAAAAATATAAAGGTTATGAGAGTAGGTATCTATAGGTCAGTTTACTTTTCTAATAATCCAATAATTATATTATTGTTACATTTACTAGACAATTTTTTTTATATATATATTTTTCAAATTACTTCTCGTTTTCTGCAAATCTCTTCATTCAACTTTTTTTTATAAAAAAAAATGTAGTCCAAAAAAACACCATATATTTATGATTAAGTATCGAAGCTGTATGTATAACTTTTATACTTTACATTATACTCTACGTGCCGCCCCGTGCATGTTTTCTCTGTTTCCCAAGTTTTATTCAATCCATTTGTTTAGCACACATACACGATGGACCTTTTTTTTTTTTTCTTAATTATTATTATTCCCTCACCTTAACTTTTTGGCTAATAGGTATTCATGACAAACAAAAGCCACAACGGGTCTCATTCCCTCAAAGGCCACACACTATCGTTTAAGCCTAACCGGAGTCTGTTGGGTTCAAGAATAAAATTTTATAGTTACAAAACATAAAAGGATTATAAAACACCGTGAAAAAATACTATTTTTTCTATTTTGCAAGTTTCTTGGACCACTTTAACTTGGAGGGACTATTCGAGTACTTTTTTAGAAGAATATCATATTACATCTTAGTTGAATATTCATGAAATCGCTTGGACTTAAATTTAGCTTAGTGTAGAAGGGAAATCAACCATTCTTTTAGTCGAGTTGGATCAATGGATTGGATAGGATCAAGTGTTGGATAAAATTTGTACTTCCTTATTCCAAGTTTTGAATATTGAATTGCCTTTACTAATAATGATGTATTTATTTTATTATAAAAATATTAAAAATTACCTTTAAATTTTTAAAAGACTAAAGCTTGTTAAGTATTTCTTTTAAATGAAGTGATAGTATCTTTTTCTAGTGAATTATTGATCTTATTTTATAATTATACTTAATTTTTTTTTTTTTTTAAAAAATTATCTTTATTTTTTTTATCAAATAATAATATTTATTTTATTATAAAAATATTGAAAATTACCTTTAAATGTATAAAAGACTAAAGTTTGATATGTATTTCTTTTTATATGAAATTATCTTTTCTTTTTCTATTGAATTATTGATCTTATTTTAATAATTATATTAACTTTTTTTTTTTTTCCTAATTTTATCTTTATTTTTTTATCAAATAATAATAATGTTTATGTCTATCTCAAATATAATTTAATAACTTTAGTCATGATTCTAATAGATCATGAAATAATAATATTAATATCGTTAAAATTATTAAATAATTGAAACTATTATTATTATTATTATTGAAAGTACTAAATAATAAATAGTATTGGAATAATTGACTAAACTTATTAAATCTTGTGGATATGAAATATGATACGTGGTGACACTATTAATGTACACAAATCAATTTGTTCATTAAAATTAAAATAGTCAATTCATTCTCTTCCTTGATTGTGACACTAAATTAGATTTTTTTTTTTTTATTTTATTCATTTTATTCTTCTTCTTTTTTCAATAATAATTCCCCTTATATAAAAATCAAAATTCATGTTTATATATATGGCAAATTGGCATAAATAATCCCTAAACTATGACCATTTGGTGACATTGATCCCTTGAATTAATTTTTTAGTGACATTGGTCCCTGAATTATGTTAAAATGTGTGAGATTGGTTATTCTGTTAATTTTTATTCTTTTTATTTTTTTGTTATCTTACTATTAATTTTTTTAAAAAAAAATGTCCAAGGGCATTTTAATCATTTCACAATAACATTATAAAAAAATATATATATATTAGTGACACAAATACATATACATATAGTTATTTTTCTCATATTCTTCATCATACATATATACATATACGTTGGTTTTTTTTTTTGTATAATGTTATTATGAAATGACTAAAATTATCTTGAATAATTTTTTTTTAAAAAAAATTAATGGTAAAATAACAGAAATTTTTAACAGAAGGACCAATCTCGCACAATTTAACATAATTTAGGGACCAATGTCACAAAAAAAATTAATTTAGGAACCATGTCATCAAATGACCATAGTTTAGAGACTATTTATGCCAATTTGCCTTATATATATATATAAATGAGGAGAGATTAGAAATATATTTTTTTTTTATCATATCATTTTGTACTTAGAATCATATTTTGACTAATTAGGATTGTATTTCAACTATATTTGTAAAGTTTAACTCTTGCACCCAAAAGGCTTCAAATTAGCTCTGAAGTCGGTGCTTCAACTAATTCGAATTCAATTTGAATTGGACCTGTAAAATTTAATTCTTACTTTAAAAAAAAATCTCATCTTGATTCTTATATAATATTTATAGCAAATATCAAATTTATAAAATTTTGAGTATTTATTTATTTCAAGGCGTGGGCTTAACTAAAAGTATTTGTTTGGATGCATTATCTTGGATTATGGTTTCTTCAGCATTCTCGATGTTATTTGCCGTTTCCATCAAAGCCAGACGGCCACTTTTACAATTATAATTATAATTTTTTTTTTCTTTTAAAAAATATTAAATTCTTTTTCAATTTTTTTTTTTTAATAAAAAAAGCCAAAATCTCGTATTTAATATATATAAATTTAGTTATATAAAAAGTTCGAATAACAAACTTTATGAACTTTATTTAAGAAAGAAAGTACACAACTTTTCTTTTCTTACAAAGTATACGAAGAAAAAATTGCACGTGCTTATTATTATTGTTTTAAATTTATTTATTTATTTATTTTTTACTTATAACATAAATTAAATTTATGAAATTTTCATTATTATTAGATTTTTTTTTTCAATTCTTTAATTACTTTTTTTTTAAAAAAAAAAAAAATTAGTCATAAATTTTTAAATTTATACAAATTGATCCTTTATTAATTTTTTATTTTCTAAATTGGTCATTTTGATCAAAATTTGTCAAAATTCGGTTCTATTGAATTAAAAAGGTATTTTTGTCATTTTATGCTTAAAAAGTGAAATAAATATATTAAATTCATTCTCATCCCTTTCTCCTTTCCTTCAATTAGGGTTTAAATATCTATTCGACTTTTAATATATCTATTTCATTTTTTTTTTCTAACATGAAATTATCAAAATACCATTTTAATTTAATAAGTATATCAATAAAGTAATCGAAATTTAATAAATTTTGATCAAAAGAATTAATTTGAGAAATTAAAAATAATTAATTAATTAATTTATACAAAATTAAAATTTTAAAATTAATTCAAAAAATATAAATAATTAAAGAATTTAATCGGAGAATTTTAATAATTAAAATGGCTTTTACGGTTTTAACAAACAAAAAAAAAAAAAAAAAAAAGAGAGAGAGAGAGAGAGAGAAGGGAATTAGTCAAAAAGTGACAAGTTTGTCCTTGCCTTAAATGTTTTTACCTTTTACTCTCGTACTTACTGAAAGAAGCCAAAACATTGTACAATTCATATGCAAACTGTACTACCAAACATGCACTAATGGACAAGGGACGTCTTAGATTCACTCATCAACCCACTAACTAATCCCCAAATTCTTACACTTGTCATTACAAATAATTCCATCATCACTTACCATAAACTTTAAATATCTTTTATTACAGTTTAAAGATTAACATTTATTAATTATTTTTATAATATATATATATATAAAATTTATCTTGTTGTAGATCAAGATTTTGCGTCTGTATAATTATAAATGAAAAATATAACACGAAATCAATGTATGAGTTACACTCTCCTATCTAATTCGTTAATTCGTTCTATATATAGATTTGAGGGCATTTTGAGCTTGATCTCAATTTCGGAATTATGTCTTCGAGGGTTGTTGTGCTTGATATTGATCTTTCTATCCCTGTTTTATTTGATTTCTCTGATAATGCAGAGCTTACCTTCAAGAAGGTGTGTTGAAGCATCTCTTGCTCTTCTATTTATATAGGAAGAGATGACAAGGTAACAATCTCGTGTGGTGATGTAGCGCATTCTGATTAGCCAAGAAACTCATCCAATTATGATTAGTTGGTTTTTGTCAGATTTGTTTACAGTAAACTAAGAGTAATTTGTAATAAATAATTTAAAAAAAAGTAAAAGACAATTAAGTAGTATTTTATCTACCACTTAATTAATTTAAAATTACTTTTTACTAAATTTTACCATCTACACTTGTGATAAATTAAAAACATTTTAAAATAGTATTATTTTAATTTGATATTTAAAATTTTAAAAATTTTATCATGAAAATAAGATTAAATTAACTTGTTTAAATTTTATTTTATTATTTTTTTAAAAAAATTGGTGAATTTAATTTTTAATGTGAATGTCTTTAGTATAGTTAGCTTTTTTAAGTCGATCCTTAATGTATAATGAATATGTGTATTTAATTTATTTTTTTCACAAAATTCATTGTTTGAACAAGTCAATTTTGTAAAGTGTCAACTATATATTAAAAACCTATTAAATAAAAAAAAAAAATTGAAATTAATCCCATTAATGATCAAAATATCAAAGACTAAATTCGTAAAATTTTCTTTTTTAAATTTAAGAAATTGTATAATAAAAAGTTAGTATGTGCATGTTGTTATATGTTATTTTCATTTATTAACACGTAAGTCTTTTAAAGTACTAAAAAAGAAAAAAGAAATTTATAAAACAATTTCTTTTTTTTTTATAATGTAATTAATTTTCACTTTAATTTGTTTCGGATTTGCATGTCTCCTTGTCTTAATAATAATAAGCCCCCAGGGCATAAACAAAGGTCTGAGGTGACATGGGGCTAATGCCTCTGGCCACCAGGGTTCGAATCCCGTGTGAGACAACTTTTCTTGTGGAGGTTTATCCTGGGATTTGGGCTTCTACAGGTCCTCTCCCTCAGAGGCCGACGGGTTCCCTCATTAATCCAAAAAAAAAAAATAATAAAGCAAAGAACTATATAAAATAATAATAATAATAATAAAGCAAAGCATATTTCTTCGGCTTCGGATAGCTGTAAAGTTGATGAGAGTTCTCTAGTCTAGAGGGTCAAACTCTGCCAAATTCAAAAATGGAGTTGAAAATTCTAGAGAGAGAGAAAAAAGCTGAGTGTGAAGGAAAAAATGTAACATACATATATATATATTAACTACCGTATAAATCTATACATACAGAGCTTATGTATGTAATGTATATATATAGATATAGAGAGAGAGAGGAGTGAGAGACCACGTAAACGAATAGAGTCCATGAATGTAATGAAGGACAGAGGGAAGAACACGATTCAATTCCGCAGATATACGACGCCGTTCAGTAGTGGACATCTCCTTCTTCTTCTCCTTTCTAGTTCTTGTTCTTACCTTCACTCTATTTCTTCTTCATCTTTATTGAGTGGACCACATAACTGCTAATAAGGCTCTTTCTGAATTAAAAAAAAAAAAAAAAACCATTTCCATTCCTTCCCCTTTCTCCATATCTATCTATCTATCTACCTACTTTCTCGCTCTAGAACTTGAAAGAAGAGAACAACAAACATCTCTGTAAATGTTGAGTGGAGCTGCCGCTGCTGCTTTTTCTTCTGCTTCCACGTCTGGATTTAATTTGGAAGGTCTCGAGGATGTTGAAGACTTGCCCTGGGTTGAAATTCTGTTTTATTTTATTTTATTTATTTATTTTTTGGATGAATTTTGGTTTCTGAACAATGCCGGCATGATCGGAGTTTTTTCTTTGGTTGATGATTTTATTTTATTATTTTTTTAATGTTGGCATGCTTGTTTCTTTCTTTTTCCTTTTATTTTTGTAACGCGTGACTATGTTTTGAGTGTATACTTAAGGTAGCTAGTGGTTTGACGGGTGAAATGCTGTGTATGGCGCAGGAGGACGATGGAGAGAGGTCGATGTCGTGGGAGAGGTATAGCCACCTGTACGAGTTAGTCAATACCGGGAACAAAGCTTTCCGAGAGAATCGGTTGGACGAGGTATTTTTTCCTATTAGTATTTATTTTAAGCTGTACTCTGATCACTGGTAATTTTTTGGATTGGTTATTATTATTATTTGCCCCCCAAGAATCCATTTAATCCAATTAAAATAGGAATGTTTTTGGGTAGTTACGAAAAGGAAAAAATGACGTTCTGTTGTTATTTTTACAGTACTTCTTTCTCCCCTCTTCTTTTTTTTCTTTAAAATAATAAAATAGTAACTGTGTGTAATTAACCATTCTTTCCAATAAAAAAGGTGTGGGGAGGTTCTTCATTTATGGATTTATGCACTTTCCTTTCTTCATTTATGGCTGCATCTGCAGGCAGGAGGAATGCCGGTGGAAAGTAGCGTTATTGATCATATTCCGGAAATGTAGATAATGCAGTCACTTAAAGTGGCCCAAAATTGCCTTAATTCCATTAAATGTTCTGTGAAAATTAGGTTCCTTTTCATTCCACTGTATGATAGTTGATGTTTGTAGTAGTAGGTGACTGCGCATCTTTTGCCATAGTTTCCTTCTGCTCTTTTTTGCTTATCATTTAAATGTGGTACTGATACCAAATCCTAGATCCTGGAAACTGATTGGTGGAAGATTCCAAAATTATGAGATAATAATGAATTCTTGTTGAGTTTTCATCAATATGGATTTTGATATATGTACCTAGGATTGTTCATTGTGGCATTCTGTCTACATATTCTTTTCTTATTTTTCTTCTTAGGTTATTGAGAGTTTTCACTTCAATTTTTTTGGTTCTTACATTGATGGATCCTCAGGGACTATTTTTAAGGTAATTGAGGAGGAGCAAGAAACAACAATCTAAATATTCTTTAGAACCCTACTGAAAGAAATAATGTAGAAAAGAAGATATGCAAAGAGAAAGCATCAAATGTATTTAGCTTATGTTGAGAAGTGCACTGGAGTAACACGAGCAGCAGAGAAGATGGAAAATCAATTCTCAATTGTTTTCTGCACGTGAAGATAAACGGAGACTGCTATTTGTACTTGAAAGAAAGGCATGGTTAGAATAATGTGTTGCTGCAAGTTAGATGAAAAATTTATCGGTGAAGTTTGGATGCAATTTTGTGGCATGCATTTGAAGCTGAGAAATGATGTTGTTGGATAGAAAAGATCTTCATCTTCTGAATCTAAATTCTAATTCTGGAAAAAGATTGGAAAGGAAGAATTATAGCCTCATTCTCATGAGTCTTCCAGTGTTTATATAGATTGTCAAATCTATATATTATTTTGGACCTCCATCTGTTCAAATTTGTTGAATCTTAAATGCATTGGGCTTCACAGTTGAGAAAGCCCCCAAAATCATACTAACAAAAAATTGGAAATGTATGGAGAGTCATGGGCTTAGTCTGTTTTATCCAGTGAGCTAGTTTTGGGTTTTTTGTTGGGTTAACTGCCTCCAAATGTAGTTTTATGCAGTCTTCCCTTTTCGTGTGTTAGAGATGACTTAGGTAACCTGGCATCCGATCTCTCTTTGTATCCCCAATTGAGTGATGCCTCTTTGGTGAAGTGGCTAATTAATTTAATTGGTGGAATGTGCTACATGCAGGAATTATCAAAGATTTTCTCAAGCGAGCTTTTCCTTTTTGAAGTGTTTATAAAGATATGTATATATATATTTCTGTGACATGTCTATGCTTAGGTGTTGAAAATTTAAAACTAAGGACCTTATAGGAATAATAGCTACAGCAGGAAATATCTTTAGGTGTTTACCCTGCTAGGGGCAGTATCAGGAGATGTGGGCTGAGGATTTCAATAAAAATTAGGATGGTTTTGATATCAGATTTCAAGTTGTTAAGAAAGTGATTTCAAATTTGGAGGGCCCTGTTACTGTGTTTCCAAATATCACATCCTTTGTTTTCTTCTTTGAACTACAACTGTAGAACTACAATTTTTCTTTATATAAGATACAAGTTGCACGGAATCTACTTAATGTAGTGAAGGGTAAAATTCCAATAGATTCAACTTTGCTTCAAAGAAAGTTTTCTATACATGTTCTTGAGAGCTCTGTACATGCTGATTATTCATGTAATCATATTTTGATATATGATTTATTTATTTATTTTTTCTTTTTCAGGCAGTCAATTGCTACTCAAGAGCTAACAATATTAAACCTGGTGATCCTATTATCCTCAGCAATCGGTGTACTTCGTATCTAAAGTAGAGTTTCTATAGATTATTCTTCTTTGCTTTGATTATTTGCTGCTTTTTATTAGATTCTAAATTAGCATTGCTAATCAGTCCCAGAATATTTCTGATATTGGGCTTAGTATAGAAATTGCAATGGAGCCATTTTTCGCCTGACAATATAAATTCTGTTCCAGATATGGTCAATATCTGAGGAGCAGACCTGCATCAGCTTCAGAATATAGGCCATTAAGTGGGTTGGATCCTACAACACACGCTGGGGTATATCTGATTCTTTATTTATATCACTGGTGCTGCAGTTTTGCCCATTCTGAAAGTATTGCTTGCACATACTAACATTCCAATTTTCTTTCAGCTTGCACTGAAGGATGCTGAGAAAGTGATGAATGTGCGAAATAGTTCAATTAAATCGTTCATCTTGAAGGCAAATGCTCTCATTTTGGTGAGAATACATATTTGGCTTTGAAAAGAATAAACCCTGATGTAGAAATTTTTGTTATTAGAGGAATTCTCCTCATGAAAATATGATTTAGGTATTTCATGTAAAGAATTCAATCTATTTCTTATCTGCTTGTGGATGGCAAGGTGAAGTAATTTCAATGGCTAATTGTGCCCTGATGTATGTGTGTTTTGTTAAATATGTACACAGTTCTCCTCTCTGTAATGTGTATTTGTGTTTTGTAATATCAATTGGTTCGAGTAAGAAACATTCTGTGAGTAACCCTTTCTTTCATGAATTGGCAGTTAGAAAAATATGACCTAGCTCGGGATGTCATTTGTTCAGGCCTTCAGATAGATAGTTCAAGGTAATATGAATTATGATGATGTAACATTTACTGTGTTTATTAGAATCAGAATTTCCTCTTTGCTTATTCTAGTGTAGAATGATCTACACATTCATATTTAGAAATTCTTCTTCCTGTGATTTGTAGCCATCCCCTTCTAAATTTGGAGAGATCGATAGCTAGTATAATTGGAAGGAGAATTCACGGACAACCACTGAGAACGGGTGATTTTGATTGCACTCTTTGTTTGAAGCTATTGTTTGAACCTATCACAACTCCTTGTGGACATTCCTTTTGCCGTTCATGTCTATTCCAGTCTATGGACCGAAGTAGGTTTCGCTTTTTCCTCTTTCTATTTACCATATATATAAAAAAATTTTATCATGTTTGCTTACCTTCTTGTACAAAAGTTTTATGAAGTTTATTTGTTTTTTTTTTTTTTTTTTTCCATTCATAATTCTTAATGGAAATGTTTAGGTAATAGATGTCCCCTGTGCCGAACGGTGCTGTTCATTAGTCCTAGAACATGTGCAATCAGGTGATTTTCTTAACACATGTTCCCTTATTTTAATTAGTTGGTTTGGGAGATTTTGCTTTAGTCCCCCTCTACAAGTTTTCCTTAACATATCTTCTCTTGTAGATATTCTGTAAAGGTTTCTCCTTTTCCCAACTATCTTACTTTCTGTACTTCTGCATGAAGGAAATTAATAGATGTATATTATCTTTTGCTTGACCTTTTCAGTGTGACGCTGAACAACATAATTGAGAAAAACTTTCCTGAAGAATATGCAGAGAGGAAGTTGGAGCATGAGAGTTTGACAAACTTGAGTGTAGATCTGCTGCCTCTTTTTGTTATGGATGTTATTTTACCCTGCCAGAAGTTTCAGCTCAATATTTTTGAGCCTCGCTACAGGCTTATGGTAAATTGGTGAATTTCTTATCTGTTGCTAACAAATTAAGACAAGGAGATAGATTTATGTCTCAATTTTGTTTATGTCTGAAATAGGTAAGAAGGATCATGGAAGGAAATCATCGAATGGGAATGGTACTAGTACTGTATGCTGTGGTTTGATACATTTTCTGGTTTTAAGGGTCAGTTTTAAAGTTGCTCACGCTTGTTGCTTTAACTGCTTTTTCTCTGTTGTAGGTTGTCGTTGATTCTTCAACAGGATTAATTGCTGATTATGGCAGTGAAGTGGAGATTACTGAGTGGGTCTTTATTATTTTCATTTATATTGCGATGGCTGCTGTCCTTGTTTACCATGATTGACTCCTGGTTGTTTTCATGCAGTTGTGAGCCACTTCCAGATGGACGTTTTTTCCTTGAGGTGAAGCATCTACCTCAATTTCAGCCTTTTTCCTTTATTTGCACTACTGTTGTTGTTTCCTGTGCTAATGCGAAATCGTAGCACTTCTTTTTGCATGTTGAATATATCTTTTATATTTGATATGTACATACTTGTGCTCAGTTTCTATAGTTGAGCTTAAAAGTTGATATTTAGCTACAACATTTATAAACCCCAAGGATAGGATTGCCAAAAATACCTCATTGATCTTGCCATGCTTAACCTTTTGCATATTGAATTTTTATCTCCTGCATTCAGAAGATATTTCTCAAATGTCACTTATGTTGTAGCTGAAAGTAACAAAACTCTTGAACTTACAGAAGCTTAAAGCTGAACCCTGTATGTACTAAAGCACTTTCTGAAGATTGAATTAAGTCCTGTAAGGCAGATAAATATTGGTGATTCACATGTCATGGGGACCCATTCAGTGAAATCTGTAAAGATGATACTGCCTGTTTTTTTCCTCAATATTTTGTAAATGGTTGTAATTTCCAATCATGAATCTAAGAGTGCTAGATTTTACAGTTATATGGAATTGGTCATGATAATTTATCTCATTTTCTATGAAATTGTGAATGAGCAATACTCCTTATGTTCAGAAGTTTAGATGAGTATTCACTACTGTTGGAAGTTGATCTGGGAGTTGAGGTGAAAGATCACTATAGGGCCTTCAGATATTTAGACAGATCATAAATTATCTAAAGCCTTATACCATGTATAATCTGAGAACCATAAAAGCAAAGCCAAGTGTGGTCATTCATTTCAAACGGTTTTGAGAAAGGAGGTGGTCCCCCCAAATGAGGGTTCATCTGTTATTCTCTTACACCATGATCCCTGTTTATCAACTACTTCATATCAGTTGTAATTTCTGGAATCTGAAAAAAAAAAAAAAAAAACTTCTGAAAATGGCTAAAACGGAGAAGGATGAAACTGGGAATGAGCAGTTTCACTGGATTACTTTCAATTTTAGCTGGAATTATTTTGATCACTTCTAAACTTTTGCCAAAAGCCGAAATTGAAAAATCTCTAGATATGTAAAGTAACCTGGAAACTATAATCTGGAAAAGGTTAACCCATATCATAGAATATTATTTCCTCTTCCTTAACTGATTGAAATGTTTTTTATTCATAGCTGCTGCTCGGTGGTGGTGCCTGAAGAGATAAGAATTAGTACACTTTGTTCGCTTGATTTGTTGTTCTTCTCTCTGGTCCTTCACTAAGAGATTAATATTTTCTAGTATGCCATTCGAATTTTTAATAGGGAATATAACATGAATGCAGGTTGAGAGTCGTCGGAGATATCACATCCTTCGAAACTGGGACCAAGATGGGTTAGTCTATGTTATATATATTGCTTGTGATGGTTTGTATTAGTATATTTTTTCTTGATTTGATCAAGAGCATACTCATGTTCATATTATCAAAATATATCCGGTTAGTTCTGTGCCTTTATTTGCCATTACTTGTGTAGGTATCGTGTGGCAGAAGTTGAATGGGTTCAGGATATATATCCAGCAGAAGGAACAAGAGAGAGAAATGATGTAAGGCTGCTGCATTTCCTATCTTTTAACACATCTTTTGTGAAATTTTAGTATCAATGTCTTCAAAGGAATTTGAGGGATCATTTCATTTCTCTGTCATTTTTACATTTTTCCCTTTTTATATTAAGAATAGCTATTTAGCAACAATTTTCAGATATTTTTTCCTCTCTTAAAATTAAGAGAGGAAAAAAGACAAAAAAGAAGAAGATATAAGTAACAGTTAGGTTAGTTGGGAAAAATATTTGTATATATTTATTCATTTTTCTTGTTTTCACCAATAGAATACCACTAATTTGCATGATTGACTTTTGAAGATTAAGTCAAACTTGTCTATATTGTCGTATTAGATGCATGAAGTTAATCTGGGTATGGATTAACTTAATCCTAATCAGGCCGTCTGTCTAAAAAATTATCTGCCATGGCTTGATAGATGATAATTGAATTGTCAACCATACATAATTTAGAGCAAAAAAGAAAAATAGAACTATAGTTAATCACACTGAAACCTAGCATGCCATTAATTGTCTTAGCGCTCTGTTTCCATTCACTCAACCCATCTCGTACATCCTCAAATGGCTTGAGAGAAATACTTCTGAATGGATCTGCCGATTACCTTTCATATATCCTCTCTAGTCCAACATGTTTATACTTTAGATTAGTCAAAGATTAATTTTTCTAAGTTTACAGTTACTGGAGAAGACAAACAAGGCAGCGGCCTATGCTAGACAATGGATGAGAGCAGCCCAAGATGCAGCACGAGGAGGTAAGTTACTAAAGAGGAGAACAAAGTGATATAACTTGGGACATTTTTGTTAAGAGATGAAGGGGGAAGGGGTGTGGTCAAATTTATCTCGGGTGTATAAGGAAATTCTTTCCAACAAGGTTTTAAGATGATGAGAATTGTTGTTTAATAGCCTTGTTGCATTTCCTGGTCCTGAGGTCAAAAATATGTTCATTTGTTTATTTTTTTTTGGTCTTGTGCCACTTGTAACAAAGACTTATTTTTCAGATCGAATAAAACTTGCCGAGCTATTTAAAGCAGAGGGCATGATGCCTACAGCACAAGATCCAGAGCGTTTCAGTTTTTGGGTATACCTAATGTTAAACGTGCAAGTTAATCAAGAACAAAAGTATGCAGTGCGTTACTGATTTTCCTTCTCTAATGCAGCTTGCATCTCTAACAAATCGGAGGCCATCAGAAAGGTTAGAGCTTCTTCGCATGAGAGACACAAATGAGGTATCTATTCTTAAATGATTAGTTATTTCTGATATGTTGTTAGTTTTTTTTTTTTTTTCTTTGTCATTTCATAATTAGTCTTTGTCAAATTTATTATTCCATTAGTCCAGTGTGAAGATGTTTACAATGTTCCTCTACCACCTCTCTACACCAAAAAATTAATATACATTATGAGGGAACTTTGAAAATTTCAGTTACATATCCATTATGAAAATTTCACTAATACCAAATTTCTTTCAGTTGGATCACCAATAGTTTCAAAGATCAAACCTGAACCAGTTTGTATTCTTCATTTCTTATTCTGAAGTGAGAGGGTACTAAGAATTGATTATTATGTTTAAAAGAAAGGAAAATATGGTTAGCTTCTACCTAAGATCCGCACTTTCATCTGATGCATTACTTTCCTCTCCTTGTAAGTGATTCAGAAACTAAAGGGCAGATGATACCACTTTTAGTCCTTGGAAATTAGTGATTCCTTGATTCATGACTTGTAGTGCCAGAAATGAGTGGACAAAAGCTGTCAATAGAAGCAATTGAAGATTTGATTGATAATTTTTGAATCTTTTCTTCTTTCTAAAATACAGTTATACCTTTATATAGTGATATCAAAATTGGAATTAACCTTATTTTGTGATGGAGAATTAACATAACATTACATAATCATCTCGGATTACAATATATATATTTTTTCTAAATATATATATATACACTGTAATTGTTGTTTTAAGGTTCTTGACTCCTACACTATCTGTTGATATGGCATGGGAATATTCGTGCAGAGACTAAGAAGGGGACTCATTTATATGAAGGCAGAATGACAAGTCTGTACATTGCAACAAGTATATAGCTAAATATGTAATCACATCCATTGTTACGTTAAAAATTTGATTAGTTTATTAACTGTTATCTGTTTACAGGCCATTCAATATTCTTTTATCAATGTATAGAAAAATCATATATTCTTCCATATATAGTGGGAAAAGAGAGCATGCACAATCTATTTTTTCTGCTGACCTTGAATTTTTGTTGTAAAAAGGTCAACCCAGGTACGGTTTATGGCAATAACAAACAGAATTCATTTTTTACTCTCTTCAGTAATTGTTTCTCCTTTATGATGCAATTTTCTGCGCTATATAAATCATTTTTCTTGACGAAGCAAACAAAATAAAGCAATATGTCAATGGTAAAATCTTCCGGATACCCTATATATAAGCTGTAATTATGTTGTACTCTGGAAGAAGTACATTAACATCAGTGAGGAAAATGTTAAGAGGCAAATATACTCATTAATGCTGCCCAAGTTATCCATAAAAAAGATGCATCTTGAGTTTTGGTGTTGTTATTGGGAAGGAAGATTGTTCGAATCTAGAACGGTCATCCTTTACTTTGTTTCTTTTGTTATTTTGGAGTATTTAGATAAATGATATTTTGTATTCAAATTATATTTAATTATTTTTAACAATGAAAATAGAAATTTAAAATTTTTATAATTAAATATTAAAAATACAATCAATATACATGAAACTTTTTAAAAACTTTTGGTCAAAATTTTAGAAAATGATTTTTCTTTAAAAATAAAATATTATTTACATATATTTTTAAATATGTTTTTTTTTTTAATATAAAATATTCATTAATATAAAAAAAATATATATATATATATATATATAATCTCATAATATATTTAATCATAAGTAATTTATTTTTATCTTTTAGATTTTAAATAAATTAAATTTTGATAATTTTATTTTTTTTTGGATAAAAAAAGACTTAAAAAGGCCATGAACACAATGAATTTTTAATATTATTATTACTTAAACTCTTTTTTTTTTTTTTTTTTTGTTTAGAAGAACCAAAATTACTAAAATATAATTTGTATAAATATAAAGTATCAAAATATAATGTTTAGAATTAAACACACAAAAACTTTAAATATTTGAAATTATATCCACATATTTTATTTTTTTTCTTTAAAATAAATTATTAATACATTTTTAGGGTCTATTTAAATAAGAATTATATTGTTGCCAAAAATATTTAATATGTTAAGCTTTTTACTTGGTACAAATGGGTAAGTGTCTTATGAATATTATACAAGATTACGAATTCAACACTCGTTGTGAATATTATCCGTATTTAATTAATATTTTAATTTTAAATATAAGTAAGGTTCAAATTTAAATATAAAAAAAAATAGATCCGTAGCTAATATTTTTTTAAATTAAGTTTGGAGTATTTTGAATACATTCACAAAGCCTATAAAACAGTAACATGTATGTCAGCCAAAATTTCATTTCTAATAAGGTTTTTGTTGTATAGTGTCTATACATACAATAGAACTTTATATATATATATATATATATATATATATATATATATTGTATTCTAGATAATATTAAAATTTTAGAAAATTTCTTTAAATGAGCATTCACCGTTAAAGAAGTTCAAATCTTGTATCAACATGAATCAAATTTGCACTTATTAATTGTTCCCGTTATATATTTATAATTAATAATTTAAAATAATTAAAATAATTTCTGACTTTATATATATATATATATAAATATAATCACAAAAATGTTACATAACTAATCACACATTACCATAATAACTGTGTAACATTATCTGATTCCTCCTCTCAGATTCAAAATAATGAAACCCAAAAAAATAATAAAATACATACATACATTCTTCTCTTGATTACTCAAATCTTTAGATTAGTAATTTTTTCTCCATAAATTATTTTGATTCCCAACTAGCTGGAAACGCGGTTTGGACTTTTCCGTTAACAGTTACCATATATTTATATATTTATATATATATATATATATATATATATGTATGTATACATACATATGTGTCTGTACATCTATGTTTATTACTATTTGAATCATCTGACTGCGGAAATTACGCCTAGAAATCATCAGATTTTAAGGTTATGTTTTGGATTGAGCAAAAGGGAAATAAAAATTGATTGTTTTCTTTTTTCTTTTTTTTTTTTAATTTAGTATTCTGATAGAGAGATTCATGAAAATGATCTTTAAGATAATAATATATAACTAAAAATATTAGAGAATGTTGTCTTTAACGTGAGTCAAATTCAGTATTTTTACTTGTCAAGTCAAATAAAATATATATATGTACGATATAAATTTGATTAGTATTTGTAAAAGTCAAAGACAAAAGTTGACTTTGTCGACAAAAGTCAACTAAAAAAGAGCCCAATTGCAATTACTAGTTCATTATTACTTAATTTTAATTACAACTAAAATTTAATATTCCTAAAGTTGAAATATGAATAACACATCCATTTGTAATAATAAATGTAAGTTATAACTCTAGCTGAATTATATTTTACGAATAAATTAAAATTAATTATTTAATTTAATTTAAGAATAAAAGAATGTATTTAAATAATATTTTATCAGAGTTAAAATTTTTTGATGTTTACTCAAACATAGTATATAGTAAGAAGGTTAGCCTTTTTTTTTTTTTTTTTTTGATAATTAACACGAAAAAAAAAATTTTAAAAGTCTTCTTTAAATGTAAGCTACAATAAAATAAAACACTCTTATAAATAATATTAAAAAAAAAAAAAATTACACACGTTAATTTTTTTTAATTCATT
>JAXGGT010000116.1:5010760-5023419 GCA_035583425.1 Marsdenia floribunda | reverse complement strand
TACAATAAAATAAAACACTCTTATAAATAATATTAAAAAAAAAAAAAATTACACACGTTAATTTTTTTTAATTCATTTCATCGTTATATACCTATAAACTCTACTTAATTTTAAATAAAATTTTATCTGAATACACTTTTTTTCTAACTTAAAATTTATTTTGAATAAAATTACATACAATATGTGTTTTTAATTTCACTCAACATGAATAAAGTCATCTTTTTTCATTCATAAGACTAAATCTGTGAATATTATACGAAATCACGAGTTTGACACTCATCGTAAATGGGCTGGCTACTTGCTCTGATATCAACTGTCACGGTCTCGGCCTGCGAGGCTAGGCCGTAACTATGGCAATACCAACGTCAACTACTTGACACTGTCCTTACTATACCAAAAGGATATCCCAGAGTTGATAATGACTATTTAGGCCCACACTTATATTTCATAAAATATTCACATATACTTTTAATGTGGGATGGGGTATCATATCAAAGCTCTCATTGTGTATATAACTCAATGTTGATGTCAAACCTTTCATCTTTACAAAAGTAATATACTATTAAGCATTTTGAACAGCTGTATTTCATGAAAGTCTGCTTTTGCTCACTCCTGTTTTTCATGAGGAATTCTTCTTCATCTACCGTATCATTACATGATTGCACGTTCATCCCAGTTCCAGACATGCACCCAACAACAAAATAATTCTTCTCTCTCTCTCTCTTTTTCTACATTGCAGGCACCTAACAAATGACATTATTCTCTTTAAGCCATAGCATAACCTAACTTAGCACTTTTCCTTCCCATTCTTCGAAGGAAAAACTGATCTTGACAATGCCCATGCAGATGCAGTAGGAGAGGAGTACAACGTTCCTGTTCTTGAAGCCATGAGAGGTCTTTGTCTTTTCGTTGCTAGATTCATTCGCGCGCTTATTTTTGCTGTAGCGTTTGTCAATTTAGTAACAGGAGGTAAGCCTTCTAGTTCTTCAGGTGGTGGTGGTGGTGGAAGTAGTTCATTTACTCCTGCTGATACTTATCTGATCAATTGTGGATCACCTGCTAGTACATTTCTTGATGATGGTAGAACTTTTAAATCTGATCCTGAATCTGCTTCTTATCTTTCTACTGATGAAAATATTTTTACTTCTGTTAATTCTCTTAATGTTTCTTCTTCTTCTTCTTCTTCACTTCCATCAGCTCTTCCTTTATATCTCACTGCAAGAATTTTTCATCATGAATCGATGTATAGATTCCTAATCTTTAACCCAGGTCGCCATTGGGTTCGTCTTTACTTCTATCCTCTTCCACATCCTACCTATAATCTAACTAGTGCTACATTCTCTGTTACCACGGATGACATTGTTCTCTTGCATGACTTCTCAGTCAAAGATAGAACTAAAATGGTATTCAAGGAGTACCTCATTAATGTTACCTCCGACAAATTCACCCTGAAATTTTCAGCTTTGAAAAATTCTTTTGCGTTCATCAATGCCATCGAGCTTGTCTCAGCTCCAGATGGCCTGATTTTGGATTCAGCAGCCACGGTTTCTCCGATAGGAGGTTTCAATGGTTTGTCCCAGTATGCGCTTGAGGTTTCATATAGACTGAATGTTGGAGGGCCAGTTATCACTCCAAGAAACGATACACTCTGGAGGACCTGGCAGTCGGATAAGCCATTCATGACATTTCCTGATGGTGCTAAAAGTGTGTCTGTTTCTCCAGAGTTGATCAAGTATCCAGATGGGGGTGCTACAACTTTGATTGCCCCAAACTGGGTGTACGCTACAGCTGATCAGATGGCAGATTCAGGTGTGGCTGACTCTAATTTCAACCTCACTTGGGCGCTGAACATTGATCCAAGCTTTTCTTACTTGATCAGGATGCACTTCTGTGATATTGTAAGCAAGGGTCTAAATGAGTTATACTTCAATGTTTATGTCAATGGAATGATGGGTGTTTCAAATCTTGATCTCTCAACTCTTACTTCAAATCTTGCTGTCCCTTATTACAAAGACTTTGTCATCAATGCCTCCGCAATATCAAATGGTTCATTAATTCTTCAAGTTGGTCCAACTTCAAATGTTGAGACCATCCCAAATGCAATCCTCAATGGCTTGGAGATCATGAAGATGAGTAATTCAGCTGGGAGTTTAGATGGCTTGTTTTCTTCTGATGGGACTTACATGGGTTCAAATTCAGGTCATAATAATAAGATGAAAATGACTGCTGCTATTATTCTAGCACTAGGGGTAGCAGCCATATTGTTGCTTGTCATGACGATAATTCGGCGAAGGAGGAGGTCTAAGGGCTGGCAAAAGCAAAGAACATTCTCCTCATGGCTGCCTCTCAATGCCAGCTACTGCAGCTTCTTGTCAAGCAAGAGCAACAAGACTTCTAATTTCTCTAGTTTTGTCTCCTCGGGACTCAGCAGCCTGGGCAGGTACTTCACCTTCAGCGAAATCCGTGATGCGACCAAGAATTTTGATGAAAAAGCAATCATCGGAGTGGGAGGTTTTGGGAAAGTTTACCTTGGAGAGTTAGCAGATGGAACAAAGCTTGCAATAAAACGAGGAAATCCATCGTCATCGCAAGGCATCAATGAGTTCCAAACTGAAATTCAGATGCTTTCCAAGCTCAGGCATCGCCATCTTGTATCCCTGATTGGATACTGTGATGAGCAATCTGAAATGATCCTGGTGTACGAGTATATGGCTAATGGTCCTCTTCGTGATCACATTTATGGCTCAGACTTGTCTCCATTGTCATGGAGACAGAGACTGGAGATCTGCATTGGGGCAGCTCGAGGATTGCACTATCTGCACACTGGTGCAGCACAAGGAATCATTCATCGAGATGTTAAAACAACAAACATTCTTCTTGATGATACTTTCGTTGCAAAAGTATCTGACTTTGGATTGTCCAAAACTGGACCTTCACTGGAACAAACACACGTGAGCACAGCAGTGAAGGGTAGCTTCGGTTATCTTGATCCTGAGTACTTCAGAAGACAACAGCTAACAGAGAAATCAGATGTGTACTCATTTGGGGTGGTTCTTTTTGAAGTGATATGCGCAAGGCCTGCTCTAGATCCAGCACTGCCAAGGGAACAGGTTAATTTAGCAGAGTGGGCAATGCAGCAGCACAGGAAAGGCTCACTGGAGAAGATCATTGATCCTCATATTTCCAACACAATTAACCCTGAGTCATTGAGGAAGTATGTAGAAGCAGCAGAGAAATGCTTAGCAGAATATGGAGTTGATAGGCCTTCCATGGGAGATGTGTTATGGAATTTGGAGTATGCACTGCAACTCCAGGAGGCATATTCTTCTAATCCTGAGGCTACTGAACAGATGAATGCAGAGATTGATTCCGTGGAAGGGCCAAGCAAAAGTGAGAACAAAGGAGAGTTACTGATTGGTGTGAATGATGATTCTGGAGTAATGATGGGGTCTCCTTTATTTGGTGAAAATTTTCAAGGGAGGTGAAAAAGTAGAAGAGAGTCACCTCTTCTGAAGTTGACTGTTTCATTTGATTTTAACTGGGAAACAAGATTTGCTATCACCATTTATTTCTTCTACATGTACCTTTCCTTTATGTTTACAAGCTTTAAGCCATCATGACTTCCCCCAATAGTTGTTTGAAGCTGATGGTTCTCATTTTCTTAAATTCCTTTGATATTTGTTTGAACTGTTTTGACTCAATTATGGCTGGTAAAGTTAATGCCCACAAAGAAGATGGCAGAATTGGCTAGAAATGCTTGTATATACTATCAAATTTGAATTTTAGTAGCAAATTATAGGTAACATTTTTTTCTTTTTTTTTTTCATATATCAACTACAGCAGCAAGGGAGACTTATAGAGCTTTTAGAGGCATTCAACTTACTTCATAGCAGTACCAGTAGACAATTTTTCTGACAAGACTTTATATGAACTCTTCATCTTGAAGATAATCCTACTTACAGCCAGATTTGTGCTGTAACAGTAAACAGTTCTTTCTGATGTTTCTTCAACTTCTGTTTCAAATGGAATTCTACAGATTGCATACATAGATGTTGAATTTAGGGTACCATAATTGCTGCAAAAATACAGTACCAGAAGAATATGAACTATTGACATTGGAAGAGAATCATGTAAAGAAATTACCATTAGGCTAATACATCAAAAATATTAATCAAAGATATACATCAAAATCTTCGCATTGTAACAAAATGTAAATCATTAAACTATCAAATCTCTTTGTGAGTGTACTATGAGGCTTCCAGTAACATAATGAAAATGGAGCAAAACTCCAAGAAGAGAAATTGAGGGCCATTAACTCTCTGAAGATCAAGGAGGTACTTGTCATCATGAACTTTGTAGAGCTGTGAAATTTTCAAGCAAGTTCATGTTAGAAACAATAATACTGTTATTTTAGGTGTCAGATAAGTAATTTTCGTATCAGATAGTAACAATTATTATAAGGATCCTTGATAAATTTCAAAAGTAGTAAACCCTAAACTCTACATTAGCTTCAGACCAGCATTCTGATATAATAAAGTTCAGGTGAAGGCTTTGATCCCAGAGCAATAATAAATAACCTGCTGGAAACTGCTAAATGCAGTTCCTTTCTTCATTTTTAGGTTTTTTTTTTTTTTTTTTTGGTCGGAAGGGTATAGACAAGAAAGGCAAGAGTAAAATACAAGACTGTGAAATTGTTTTCTCTGACCTAATCCAACTACTCTTTTCTACTCTCACATCCAATGATACAAGAGTTAGGAGAGGAGAAAAACCAGCCTCACTTGGTACCTTTGTTCTGATTTTAGCTTTTAGAAGGGGAGAAGGGTAAGCAAGCAATTAACATTTTGTACATTGTCATCCAGACTCTTTCCTCCCTTCCCCTTTTGCTTTCTTTTCATCGTACCAAAAAAGTAATAAAATATAAAGAAGGCAAGGGCATGAACTTTAACGAATAAAAGAATCTTCTCCTACAGTATCAGCTAAAATAAATGTTTCTCTTATTGAGGCTTCCTGAGGAAAGGGAAGGATGCTATTGGAAAAATACACATATTCTTTCATTTGTAATAAGGTATTGTTTAGTCTTTGTTACCTAATTCATTATTGTACAAGTCATTCAGTCCATTCAACAAAAGACACGAATAGAAACTGTTTCTATTCCATAAACAGAGAAAAGAGCCATTAGACGAGATAAAATACCTGCATTTCAAACTTCACAGTAGTTTGAGTTGGCATAGTATTTTCGCTCATGGTAGTAGTTCTTGTAAGGTAATTAAGATCAGAGACATGATTGGTGTCCAAGCTTTCACTGTCCTGGATAACATGAAGCCAAAGGCACTTCATATTGTAGTGCCCAATCTTTTTCCATCTAACATTTAGTTCTTGCAGAACCCCAAGAACCTGATTCATTATATGTCTTGGCTGCGCTGTGGTCTGTGCAATAATATATTGATGATTGTTAATAAAATTTACGAAGACTATTATACTCCGTCATAGATAGAATCTTCATCTTCAAGAGCTTGAATCAAATTGCTTCCCAAAAGAGATGAATGTAGGAATTAGCAAATGCTATTATATATATAAAAGAAAAGATAGAACAGAATAGTAGTTTCTTTGTTGCTTCTGAATAAGAATCCTTTACCTGTAGACCCACAATCCAATTTTTCTCTCTTGGTGCATTCGCTCTCAAACCTAAATCTTGAGGAAAGCCATGATTTACAGATAGATTCATATCAACATCTGGATTGAATCCCGGGGAACAAGCCTCCTGGAAATATATAGATAAAAGAAATCAAGGCTAGACTTCTGACAGCAGATCCAAAGACAATCCAGTAGAACAAAGAAAATATGTCTGATGAACAAGCTTAACAAAGGAGATATAGCTTGAAACAGAAGATGATGAAGTTTATGTGCAAAATCACATGACCCAAATGAATAGAACCTTGTGCTGATTCATTCTTGCAAGTTAAAACGTTAAAAGTTAGAAATCCATTTTCATGTAAAGAGTATAAAATCTTTGCACAAGAACATGAACTGTACAACCATTTGCAAATGAAGAGGACGCCATATTGATCAAACATGAGGCAGAAAGGTTTGAATCCCTCTCTCTCTCGGGCCCCTGAAGGACTAAAGGAGAGAGAGAGAAGGAATTTACCGAATTTTTGTGAAAAACAAAGTTGTTTAATAGTCTTATGGGATGAAGAAACACTCCCCAATGAAGAACAAAGACTTATTTTACACACATGCAAATAGTTAATATTTAAGAATTGTTTTATACAAATGTTCAAAGCTCTACCACCATCAATAAGCACAGAAACATGTTAATAATTACTTAAAAGAAAGAAGGAATAATTACTTAAAACATGTTAATAAGCACATAAAACTCATATACATTATGGCTTCCAATTTTAGAATGGATAAATTGCAGGACTGTTCAAGACTACATAGCCAAATCAAGTTAATTGGGGCTTATTCAAATTTGGCAAAAGTATGTAAGAGCTTCTAACTAGAGCCCCATGAAAGTTTTAACTCCTTTCAAGCAGATAAAATCCAACTTATAAAACTATGAAACGAAAGAGCATTTTCAAACAACCAAAAAGAGGGCTGCAGAGTAAATGAAGGAGCATCCGGACATGTACTACTGAATAATAGCTAAATATCCAACAAAGAATAAAAGTAACTGCATTGCATGATAAGACATACCACAGCCTCCTGAAATTCACCTCCAAGATAGCCACTGGACACAAGAGATCGGTTGTCGAACAAGAGATAGTATGCAACAGTAGCCTAAAGGAATTATAGTAAGATATACAACCAAGTGAAGCATAAAAACTATAGATTGCAGAAAGTCAAAGGACTTACATCATTTTGTATTCTGGTTTGCAGAGATTCAAGAAGCTGGTTACGGTCAAAACCCATCCTCAAAACTTGTTGAATAATATCCTCATCAAGCTGCAGAAAGAAATAAAAGAAATCTTTAACTCAGGGAAGCATGAAAGACAATGGTTTTCAACAACAAATTTCTCAGATCAAATGGCCTTCTGCACTTGGAACTTAATATATGTATACTTATGATGCCCAATATTTCAATAGCTCTAGCCAATAAATAACTATGCTAACAACGATATATATTGCACCTACTGGTTCAAGATGACCTCATGTATAATTTAGAAGTTCAATAGGTATTCCTACAACTTGTCATGAGCACTACTCATGGATCATTTCACTGGCTGATTAGTTATAAACTTGCCTGCCTCTTGGATAATTAATTTGTTCTTGTTATTATTCTTTCCTCTTTGCAAGGAACCTATGATTGAGGCTCTAAGAGGGAGCACCCCACCTAGGAGCTCAAGAAGAGTGAACTCTTTACATCTCAAGAAGAATGTACAAGTTAGAGAACCAATCTACTTTTCTCCTTCTTTATTATTCCAAAAGAGCCGCTTAAATAGCCTTTAAAGGATAACAAACCCTAACCCTAATTAGAATAAAGAGCATGCATAATTAATTAGATATGAATCTATACAAAATATAACTAAAATAGAAACATAATTTTCTAAAAAAATATAGGAAGTTCCTAAAGCTTCGAGAATCTTGTTTGGAAAGTGCCAAATATGGATCCCTAACAAGACTGAGTCAGTTGACCACAAACAAAGCGTCTGTTTTTCATAATAAACATATATAGCATAAATATTAAGTGTATCCAGAGATATTGGATATTGTATTCAACATGATCAACCGCAATCTTCATCCTCCAATATATCCCATTGTTTTCTTTTGATAAAGCTTCTTATATATTTGATATTCAACAAGATAAAGTAAAATGTTTACCTTCTTCAAATGCTGCATGGCATCAGGTGGAGGAACAGCTAAATAGCGAGGAAGTTGAACTTTGAACCACTGATGTTGACGTATCTCAGGGATAGTTATCCGCTTCATAGGGTTAACCACTAGCATTCTCGGGATCAGATCTCTAGCTCCAGGTGACAGATGACTCGGAAGAGTGTAAATTCCACCCTAAATAAAAACATAACCGATGCTGTAAATAATATCCAGTAAAAGGTCAAACCTGATTTAGCTCTAAAGCCTGATGTGATTATAGAAGTCTATATCACATACATTTACCTTGATTTTCTTGAAAAGGTTTGGAATGTTTTCATCGTCAAAAGGAAGTGTGCCACACAGAAGAGCATACAAGATAACACCACAGCTCCAAACATCAACCTCAGGACCAGCGTAAAGTCTGCCAGATACAACCTGCAATCATTTTTAAGACATGTGGATGCTTGGAGAGCAAATCACAGAAACCAATTTAACAAATTGGATAGATTCAAAACCTCTGGGGCAGCATAGTTTGGGCTTCCACAACTTGTCTTGAGAAAATGGCCATCTCGCATAATATTGCTTAGTCCAAAATCTGCTATCTTCACATTTCCTCTAGAATCCAAAAGAAGGTTCTCAGGCTTGAGGTCTCGGTGAACAACCATATTTCTATGGCAGTACTCAACGCCAGAAATAATCTATTTCAAACAAATAAACAGGATAAGATAATACTAATACATTCCACATTACGGATTTCAACATCAACATCTCTAATATGTCTATCTAATAAGGAAAATAGATTTCTTGTCTTTTAATGATATACCAGCAATAAGCCATTCTATACCTGCTGAAAGAAATGACGGGCTTCATCCTCCTGTAATCTACCCTTTTCTACAATATAATCAAAAAGTTCCCCAGACTTGACATACTCCATGACAACGTAGATATCTGCTGCTGTCTCAATCACCTCGTAAAGTCGTATGATATGTGGATGCACGAATAATCTGCAAATTTTAATCTCTCTTCTGACTGCAAAATATCATATAAACCCAAAAGAATCATAACCTTCAGTCTTCAAAACGAGCAGAAGTAACCACATAAATGCATAAGAAAAGCAGAAAACTGGATAAAGAAAATAACCAAATAAAAAATTAATACCTTTTTCCTCCATGTCAGGATTCTTCATTTTTCTACGGTTAAGAATCTTGATAGCCACTTTGTACCCGGTAAGGACATGCTCAGCAATTTTAACCTTCCCAAATGAACCATGACCGAGAGTTTTCCCAAGTCTATAGTTTTTAAGAGGCGTATCAATAGTATGGCCACCTCTGCTATCCATATTACTGGGGTATAAAGGAAAAAAATTACAAAACGAGGTCAACACAGACAAGATTAGCAATCCAGATTAAAATAATAATAATAATAATATAACATTAACTGCAAGCATACAGAGTTTCAACTTAATATGTTCCCCAGGCATTAACATCCACCACCTACTGAGGTAATAATTTAAGCAACACCAAACCAAAAAGTATAAACACTGCCAGATTAACCAGTCACCTGAATTACCTTTCTAAATTATGCAAATTACACGGAATCAACTGTAAAAAGTAGCTTACTTTCTTTCAATAGGTCAATATACGAGAAGGGAAATACAAAGAGCAGCTTCGTTGCTAGCACATTTACAAAGGCCATACAGACAATTTGCTCATAAACACGAGACAGAAACAATCACTTGATCAGTTAACTTGATCGCATAATCAAAATGCTATCTTTACTAAAGTTTCAGCCATTTGATGAAGAAAAAAACAAAAATGGAACAACTAAATCAGTTTAATTTAATTTTATCAAGAGAATTATCCAACACGCACAAATCAACAAATCAAGATTACAAAATTATAAATAACCGAATTCCACATCTACAAAACCCATATAAGAATTTAACGCTGGTGATTAAAAAACTAATAAAGGAAACAATTAAGCGCGAAGAAATCAAGATTAGAGGAGAAGAGATTACCTGATGATTTCAGTATAATTATGGCATTTAAACAATGAATCTCAGTAACTCTGCAAGTAAAATCACCGAGGAAGAATCTGTGGTTAAATTAATGAAGATCAAATTTTTTTTAAAAAATCATTTAAAATTTTGAATCACGAAATGGAAGAAGAGAAAAAATGGAAATGAAAGAGGGGTTAAAGAAAGGGAATGATCGAAGCTTGGGACAATGCATAGGTTTCTGAGTCTGACTCAGCAATACGTGACCAATATATCTCTGACTTTGGTTTGGACTCTTTCAATTGTTAATTTGGGTTATTAGTTACAGACCAATATTTGTTGGACATCTTTGGACAATAATATATGGGCCTAATATATAATTATCAAAAAAATTATATGGGCCTAATATAAATTTCTTTTGGGCTTAGCATTTATATCTCTCAATTTTTTTTTTCTTCAACTTCTTTAGGAGTTTTAATTTCCCCTTAAGCAAGATTTCGAGTTTAAATTTTGTGTATAGAAAAATGAATATTAAGAAGAGCTTTTTCCCAAAAAGAAATCTGACACAACTCAATTCCGGATTATTTAGAGTTCAAAGTGACTATCAGATACCGAGAGATTAAACAGGAAAAAAAAAAAAAAAAAATTGGAGGTGAAAATGGTAAAATACAACAACAAAAATGATTGGCATAATTTCTTTACTTAAGTTGTTCCACATGACTAATTAAGTGAGAAATTTTGATTTTAACTCAATTAAAAATGGCTTTGTATCACAGTTCAATTATATGCCGTAGATTTAAGGTCTCTTCCATAAATCTTTCTTGAATTAGTTAAAATTTTTAAATTATTATATATATAAGTGCAATTTTGAACTCGCAATCTCACTTGAATCAGGAAAATAACTTACCAATTTTGTAGTCTTGTCATAATTTTTTTTTTTTTAATTAGTGGATAAAAATGCCAAATTACTATATATATGTGTATATTATTTTATGAAATTATAGAAAAAAAATTACGTAAATATTGTTGGTTATATATATATATATACATATAATTGCGTAAAGTTTTAATTCTAGGAAAATTCCACATAGTTGCAATAATAGTGTGGGTATATCCAAAGTCTAATGATCTATAATTTGATCGAAATTATTTGAAAACTGAAATTCTTTGTCCTGATAAGAGAAAAATATTTCGAACATAAAATTAATAATTACCTTAAAGAATAAAATGTTTCGAAAAGAAAATGTAATTGAAGGTTTAATGATTTATTAATTATTAATATTATATATGAAAATAATAAATTATAACTCAATTGATTGAGACATTTTATTTTTAATTATAAATTTAAATTTAAATTATGATATCAAAAAAATTATTGAAATATATATATGTATTTATTGTATATGGAAACAATAAATACAAAATAAAACAAAATAGTATTGAGATTAAGAAGGTCCAATATACCCCTCTACCCAAAAGGGGGAAAAGTACAAATATTGAAGAAAATGAAAAAGAATGAAGAAGAAAATTATGAAGCTTTGCTTAAGTTCTAAGATTCACTTGCATTTGGTAGGGGTTAATCTTGCATCCCCATATAATGTAAATATTTCCTTAGAGGAGAATATGAATGATTACATCATCAAAATTAAGCTAAAAAAAAGGAAAGAAAAACCCACATGGACATAGCTTGTTTTGAGATTTTTAATTAGTACTAATTTGAAAGTTTTGCTTCTAAATCATGTTATATATATATATTGATTGTGATACCCTTATCCCACATCAAAAGTATATATGGATATGTCATAGAATATAAACATGAGTCTAGATACTCATTGTCAACTTGGGATATCCCTTCGTGATATATATATATATCATTAGAGATAAAAAAAAAAAAAAAAAAAAAAAAAAAAAATTATTCTTATATCATTAACTTGAATTTATAATTTTTGTTACCAATTGAGTTAGTCTGTTTTTTGTCGATAGTCATATTAGTGTTGAAATAAGAAAAAAATACATCCCCCCAACCCAAGAAAAGAATTCTTCAAACTTAATGATGAATTAGTTTACTTTTTTGTATTTTGGTTGCTTTATGAAACTAAAATCAAATTTTGTACCCAAAAAAAAACAAAATTTCCAACACTTTCTAGTTTCTAGTGGTAAGAAACCTACCATATTATAATCCTTTTATACATTGATAATTTTGAGTCAATTTTTTTTTTTTTTTTTAAAAAAGGATTTACATATTTAGAAATACTTATTAAGTCCAAGTACATACTAGCTATATGCATAATCAATAATAGTATTATTGCATAAAAAAAATAAAATTCAAAACATATTTTGTATAACATTTTCTATATATAACATTAAAATATGTTACATGTTAAAATATTACTATAAATCTACATTTAATTATTTATTTTAAAAAATAAATTGTAAAAATTATTTCACGCAATTTGAATAAGTATTAATTATTATACTATTTAAAAGAAAAAAAAAAAAGACTATGAAATAAAATTTTAAATCTGACATAAATTTTAAAATACAAAGTTCAAATTTTGATTAGTTACATAAAAAATAAATGAATAAATAAACTTTATCTTTGATCTACCATAAAGTGGAGAAATGCCAAGTTCTTATCTAAAATTTTGGGGAAGATCAATTTTAGGGTTTGTGTCAATGTCATACCTCTTTTTCTTTTTTTTTAATCAGTTAGGAGATGAACAAACACAATACTGACTCTTTACCTATTTTTATTTCAATTAGGATTAAAATTCTTAATTAATATTTTTAATTAATATTTCAATACTAATTAAATAATAATAATAGTAAAGTGGTCCTTTATATTCCTTTG
>JAXGGT010000116.1:4962131-4979100 GCA_035583425.1 Marsdenia floribunda | reverse complement strand
CCCCAGGGACCAATGTCACACAATTACTTATAGTTCGGGGACCAATGTCACCAAAAAAATAGTTCAGGGACCAATGTAACCAAAAGGCCATAGTTTGGGGACTATTTATGCCAATTTGCCTTTTTATAACATAAAATCATTATAATATTAAAAATATATTAAAATTGACAAAATTTTAAGAAATATCTAGATTAAAGTGGTTGGAAAAGTCAAGAATATTAGATTAGACTCTGGAAAGGTACGTAGGCTAGTTGCAAATGTCCCTTTTAGCCTTGACGTCTGTAACTCGGATGAACTTCCGCTGATATGTCCAGCCACTGAAGATTCTTAAAATTATATATATACACTAAAGAAAGCCTCAGTTGTATACATTAAATTCAATTAATAATAAAATAATAAAATAGTTATCAATTATTTAGGTGATGATTATCATAATTATTATAATTTTTAAAATTAATAAAAATTATCTCTTTATTTTCACTATTTTTTAATTTTTATTTAAATTTTAGTTCTTTAAGTCATTATTATCTTATCTAAAAAAATATATTACTTTATTTGATAAGAATATATTAAATTGAATATAAATTAAATAAAAATATAAGAATAAGAGAAATTATATAAAATTTAAATTCGTATAACACAAAACAATAAATATAAATATAAAACAAATTATTAGATAAAATAAAAAGAAGATAAAGTATCATAATTATTAAACACAATATTTTGATTTTGCTTAAAACAAAAAAAAAAAAAACAATATCTTGATTAATAGATGCATTACATTTAATATCAATTTTATTTTTTATGAATTTTTTATTTTTCTCCTTTTATTTACAAATATTCTCTTAATATATTGTCAAAATACCTGAAAAATAATATTTAAGTAAATAAGATTAAATACCACAAAAAAAATAAAAAATAAAAAATAAAAATAAAAATTAAGAAAAATTCTTTAAATCTTCTACAAGAGATTAGTTCTATCTACAAGATAATAATGATGTTGTAATTTTATATAATAGAGAAATACTTAACAAACATTGTTTAACAATACAAAAAAATAAAAAATAAAATAAAATAGAAATTAGAAGAATAGAAGGATAGAAAAAATGTGGAAGAAAATAATGTTCATGAAGAAGGGAATACCCAAATAGTATTCTGCCAATTCTTGAAGGGTTGTGGGCAAGGTAACATAGTTGTAATACTTGATTCTTCCATATCGTAAATATACAAATTCTTATCACCGCCGAGTAAACAGTATATGCAATTTTGTTTTACTCCAAATTCTACTGCCAAGCAGGAATGTCCATAATTATATTCAGCACAAATAATGAATATCGCTCGATCACCCAAATTCTCCACCTCTTGCCAGGTTAATGTATCCATATCAAACTTTTTTACTTTTATGAACCGAATCTTATCTGTAAAAAATCCACAGAAAGATACGACCACAAGATAAAGCTCTCCACCCAATTCAACTAACATTCTTTCAGATTTTGCTGTTCCACACAAATTTGAACGAGGAACTACAATCAACTCTTCTTTATTACCTTCTGCATTTCCTTTTATCAAGTTAACTGATCCACACCCATTATCGCCGGCGGCATCGTATTCGAACACCATTAGCCTAACCCCGTACACGTCTAAACCATAAAATTTGTCCCCAATTCTCACCAGTGAACACACCGTAGCATCCTTA
Organism: Marsdenia floribunda; assembly: GCA_035583425.1. NCBI lineage: Eukaryota > Viridiplantae > Streptophyta > Magnoliopsida > Gentianales > Apocynaceae > Marsdenia > Marsdenia floribunda. The sequence goes on along the minus strand of JAXGGT010000116.1, from coordinate 4,977,404 downwards.
AGCACCATTCCCATGTCATCGTATCCACGCGGTTCTTCCAATGCTTTATCCATCCATCTACTGTGATTACTGGAGGCAGGCTTACAAAACCTTATATACGGTACTCCTGGAGTACTACGAGAAGATGCCAAAACCATACAATTCGGATCGTTGGGATCTGGATGGGACAAATCGCAGCAATAAAACACGAATCCAGTATCTTCCCAATTCGGCAGCTCTATTTTTTCCATAGTTACAGGGTTGAATAGAAAACAATCACCTAAAAGGGAATCTAACATCATAAACCATCCATAAGAACACGGGTGCATTAACAATTCGCCGATAATCGGCAACATTGTCTCGTAATACCTGTTTTCTGCTAAACAATACAGTGTTTGTTTTGGACGACTACGACTTCCATGAGTGTATATAAGCCATGGACCCTTATTTGAGTTCACCAATGTCTCGAATCTACTCTTCATTTCTTTTAAAAGAATCCTGAAGCAAAAAAAAAAAAAATTCCTCTTGGATGACAAAACCTGCATTTATATTAGTCAAATTTATTTAGGAATACATCACACCAAAATTTTTCCCTTCCCCCCTCTTCTGTTGGTTTTATTGTAAAAACAGAATATGAATTTCAATTTATTCAGAATTCTTAGGTAAAACCTCTCCTTTCCACCAACAAAACCCTCAGAAAATATAATTTAAAAATATTATGAATTCCTAGTTGTATTGTGATTATAATTTGTTTTCTATTTTTGTTAGGATTTAAGAATACTAGTTACAGTAGGTTTTATACAATGTTTTTATAACCAGATAAAAAAAGTTAGTAATTTACGATTTAATGGTTTAACTGTAATTAAATTGTAATTGAATCATAATTAAACCGTCATAAATTAAAATTAAAAAATATTTATTATAAATAGTATTTTTTTTTAATAATTTAATGTAATTTTAATTTATAAAAATATTTATAAATATTTAAGTAGATAAAAATAACATATATATTTTCTATTTAACAAATATTTATATTCTATAAATATTAAAAACTAATAATAAATATAATTAACAAATATTTTCACTTTAATCTCTACAAATAACTAATCTATTATTTTTTTTTTTAAAAAAAAAAAGAGTGGATATATCTAATTGTAAAATTCAAGGATTACATAAAACTATTTCCAACTTTTAATGTTTCATAATATAAATAATTAGAATAATAAATAAATAAATAATAATTTAGTGGTGTGGTTCTTTTTATTTAATTATTTTTATTTAGTTTGTTTTTTTATTAAATAAATATTAATTTAGGATAACATCAAGATACAAGAAATATGTTGAGAATCTAATAATTATTTTAAAGATGTTGCTTTTCTTTTTCTCGATTCATCATTTCTTAAGCAAACGTGCCCCGAAACATTGATGCGTACGCATTCATTTTTTTTTTTTTTTCTGAAGAGGATTATTTAAAAAACACAATATAATTAATATTTTTTTTATTAGAGAGAGACTACTTTTGGAGAGGAATAGTTAGAAAATATTTTGGAAGAGAGATTTTGGTAGAGAGAACTTTTATTACTACAAGAGATTTCTCAAATTTTGTTTGATTACAAATGAGTTAGACCACCACTATTTATAGTATTCTTCTTACAAAATGGATGGATAGGATTTATACAATCTAAGAGCTAACATTGTCGATCTAGAGTATTCTATAAACCTCTTTACAAAATATCTAAATTTTTTTCCTTTTAGAGAATTCTAGAACTTTCTTGAAAGAAAGTTTCTAGATCTTGGGCTTCAAAGTATGGACTTTTTATTTGAACTCCTTTTAGTTTCTAGATCCTAGAGGAAGTAAATCGCGAGATATGCCCGAGGTGGCTCACAGGTTCCTGTACCACTTATACTCTAAGTCCCAAGAAAGTTCTCTTCACTCCTGACCACAGGTCTTGTCTTCGAGATGAAATCTCCCTTCCAAGAATGGGACAGCCAGGAATCGAACCCTCCACAGTCCACCCTAGAGTTGAGAGGGAACACTTTGGTTCTTTCCCTTTGACATGCCTGCTCAGGTATTGTAATAGTTCAGTCTTCTATTGGCCTCCAAAAAAACTTAAAAAACATACGCCTTAACCACTGTTTTTTTTTTTTTTTTTTTTTTTGTTTTGGTTGAAAATTTTGGTTCGTTTTATAAGTTATAATAATGCATGAACACAAAAAGGTGTACAAAAAACATCTTTAAATTACCCTTAAATATAAATATATCTGCTCTGAAAAGATTTGAACCTCGCGGGAAAAACTCATAAACTCATAAATTTTTTTTGTTATCTTACTTTTAATTTAAAAAAAAAAAAAACCACGTTATATATATATATATGTACGATGAAAAGAATGAGAGAAATAACGGTAGGATAACCAAAATTTTTAATAGAATGACCAATCCCATACAATTTAACATAATTTATATACCAATGTCACAAAAACAATTAATTTAGGGACCAATGTCACAATGTCACCAAATAGCCATAGTTTGGTGACTATTTATGCCAATTTACCTAATAAAAATATATGTTTGTATAAAGTTTAAGATGAAATGAATGAATAGAATGTATCTAAATTGTAAAATTCAAGGAATACATGAAACTATTTCCAACACTTAATGTTCCATATTATAAATAATTATAATAATAAATTACTTTTGGTGTGATTCTCTTTATTTAATTGTTTTTATTTGGCTTGTTAAATAGTGAAGGTTTTAAATTTTAAATCTTATCAAAGATGAACTTATATCAAATTTTAATTCGAATTTTAAATTTCATTAGAGACAATTTTACATTAAATTTTAATAAGATAAAATAGTTGATAAAAATATCGAATTATCAAAAATTGTATTTTTTTTTTTAAAAAAATGTTGTTTGCCTCCATGGTTCCTTAGTGAGATTCAGCCTTTTCTTCTGAAATTTGAGTTTTCTCTCTCTCTCTCTCTTTTTTTTTTTTTGTTTTGTTTGTGTTTTAGAATTATTGATGTTGATTGTGTATTGTACTTCATTTATTCTTTTTCTACAAATTAGAAAGGTGTGTGAGGGAATATAGTTGATAGCAACCCATTGCATTTTCTAGAGTTTTTGCTTAAAATAACCCTATTTTTAAACAGTTAAAGCACACCTCGTGTGCATATTCCCTGAATTTAAAATTAAAAAAAAAAAAAATTAAAGTTAGAAATTTAAACTTAACTCCATGAATAGCCCAATTTTAAAACTATAGAAATTTATAGCCTAAACACACACGGAACGTGCATTTTTAGACAGTTAACGCACACCTCGTGTGCATATTCCCTGAATTTAAAATTTAAAAAAAAAAAATTACAATGCACACGTAGTGTGCGTTTTTGCACAGTCAGCATCCCTCAACACACGCCATCTATGCATTTTCCACATCAGCGGAAGAAAACATTGAATGCGCATTTTATAGCAAAATAATTTTTTTTTTTTTCCATTCTCCCTTCTCTCTCCATTAACTAACTATGAATAAGATATAGATATATTTAATCGAATTTCGTATCTATAAAAAATAAAAATTTAATATTTTAATATATCTTTAATTACTAAGGATCTTTAGATATAATATCTTTAATTAATTAAATCACATAATACTATAATTAATATTTTAACATTTAAATATGCATATATATCTATAATTTATACAAGAATAAGATATAAATATACTTAAATAAATTTGGAATCCATAATAAATTAAAAATTAGTATGTTGAGGTAAATATAAAATCTTAAACTAATTAAATCATATAATATTATAATTAATAAATTAATATTTTAACAAATCGATATATATACATATACATCTATAATTTAACTAGAATAAGATATAAACATACTTAATTGAACTTCAAATCCATTAATAAATTTAAACTTAATATTTTAAATTAAATATAATATCTTTAATTAAATCACGTGATACAATAATTAATAATTAATAAATTAATGTCATTTATTAAGCAAAATAAATTAATATTTTAACTAAGAATAAGATATAATATTATATCTTATTATGTGATACGAAATTATTGTATATTATATCTTATTCTTGGTTAAAATATTAATTTATTTTGCTTAATAAATGACAATAATTTATTAATTTGTAATATTATGTGATATAATTAGTTTAAGATATTATATTTACTTCAATATATTAATTTTTAATTTATTATAGATTCCAAATTCACTTAAGTATATTTATATCTTATTCTTGTATAAATTATATATATATATATATATATATATATATATATATATATATATATTCAAATGTTAAAATATTAATTATAATATTATGTGAGCTAATTAATTAAAGATATTATATTTAAAATTTTTTATTATTTAAAGATATATTCAAATATTAATTTTTAATAGATAAGAAATCTAATTAAATATATTTATATCTTATTCTTAGTTAGTTAACGGAGAGAGAAGGGAGTGGGGGTGAAAAAAAAAAATTGTTCTGCTATAAACAGCACATTCAATGTGCGTTTTTATTCTGCTGATGTGGAAAACGCACAAATAAAATGTGTTGAAGTGTTTACGGGAACGCTGATTGTGCAAAAAAGCACACTATGTGTGCCTTTTTTAGTACACGTGGCATTTTTTTTTTTTAAATTTTAAATTTAGGAAAAATGCATACCGAGTGTGAGTTAATTGTTTAAAAAAGCATGTTACATGTGCATTTAGACTAAAAATTTCTATAATTTTAAAATTGAGTTATTCATGAAATTAAGTTTAAAAATGAAATTATTTTAAGCAATAATCCCATTTTCTCCTAAGGAATACTCTCCCACTATTTCCTCCACCTTTGGCCTCTCCTCCTCCTCTTCTTCTTCATACCAAAGTACTAATAATTTCATCATTCAAGGGAATAAAGTCATCGAATTTGAGACTTACCAAAAAGAGAAAAAAAAAAAAAAAAAAGCAACTTTCATTATGTTTTCCCTTTTGTTTAAATGAGGGCTTATACTTCAAAAAATTTATAAATTAACCCCTAACTTTTTAAAATATATAACTCCGTCGGTTTGAAAGTTAACCGGCCGATTTGCGGTCCGATCCTCAAAACAGTGAGTTGGAGCTGAAAGTGACTAGGTATCTGGAAGGTTAAAACAACCAAACAAACAAAAAAAAAACAAAAAAACATAGCACCTTTCACAGCCAGGTTCCAATGTTATTCAGGTAAACAAGTCACTGGGAAATTGACTGATAGACAATGCACACACACTCCACAGAGATGGCTATATGAGTAATGCCTTTCTCCCTTTTAAATTTCCACGGAAAAAGAAAAAGTCATTACACAAACCTAATGAATTTTTCTACAATTGAAGGATTAGGTGCAAAGAGAATAGAAAATGTTGACAGGCATCATATTTCACAGTTACCCGTCTGCCATTAAAATGAGGGATGAAAGAGTCAATTTCAGCGACATATGAAATAATGAATGCCAATGAAACTATAAGGCCAATGAGAACTGCAAGAATTAGTACGTTAGAATTTTGTAAGGAACTGATGAAACCTTCTTCATTTCATATCTCATGTTTACTGTTGCAAAGAGACCAAGGCATGACTACGGCAACTTACACGCGTCAGCAGCATTCTTGTCCTTTGGCTTGTATTTTCCCAGCATTTCAGCAACAGTTCGACAACGACACTGGTTTCCAGGACGGATTACGTCACCATACACAGCCATTTCAATAATGTCCAGTTCCTTATCTGCACAATATCATCAGGAGAACCAATTTTCTGTTAAGATTGGATTGCAACCAGACCTTATCATGATGATGTTACATCACTAAAGGAAGAAAAGCCTCTCCCTGCAAGGTTTTCTGCAACTAATTGATTTCCAGCATTTTGCTTTTGTTCAATACCTTGGTAGAAGGTCTTTTTTAGGCTTGACTAGAAATTTTTCGCCTTACATTCGCTCTCTCTACATATCAGCTCCTTACTATATCTTTGTTTTGTTACCCAAAAAGGTAAAAAGATGAATTATGCCCATGACTTTCCAAAAGTGATAACCTGACCCTGAAAACTAACTGATCAATGAATAACTTCTCTGCTATTTCTTGGAAATAGCCAACCAATTCCTAGCTGAGATTACCCTAAATCACTCAGTGCTGAAAAGGATAATAGTGCAGTGGAAGAATGCAATAGAGATTTGCAAAGTTAAAATACAGTGACAACCATGATGAAGAAGGCGTTCTATTTCTCTTCCTATGCATGGGAAACTGTGGGAAAAATTCGAGTCATCACATCTAAATTTGATAGAATTTTTCATCAGCAGTTTATCATATGAAGTTCAAATTGCAAAGCAAAGACATATCATATAAGAAATATGATCTAGAAAGTTTTTCTTCAATGGCCAGACAGAGTAATTGAACAACCCAAGCTAGAACATTGAAGTTACAAACTTTTAAAAAATATAGGAAAAGTACCCATCTCAATGCATTTCCTGAAAAGAATGATATGAAATGGGAATGCAAATATTGTCTCCTTGATACAAAATTGGCCTCAAGATAAACATTTGCTTAAGCTACTCACTATTTAGGTAGCTTATCCCAAGGCTCTCCTCTTCTGGGATTAAGCATACCCATAGTGAAGCTAACCAATATGCTGACAAACTAGCTAAGGATGAATCAACAGCTTATGTAATAGCAAGATTACTTTATGATCCATAATTACGTTCCATATTAAAGTTAAAAATTCACTTTGTTGTGATGCTCGGGCAGCTTATACAACAAGACTGTAAAATTCTGATCTATTTTAATGCAGGAAAAATATTATCCAAAATATAGGTTAAAAATATATATCTTCAAAAAAAAAAAAAAAAAAAAAATGAAGAAAGAGCCTCCAAAAACCAGTGCCACCTTAGAGCCATTTTAGCAATCAAATCCAAAAGGAAAAGACACTTGCTTAAACTATGAATATGGGTAAAAAGATGTTTGTATTCTGACAAAGTCAAAAAGCATTGAGTGCTAGACTTGATTTTACATTACAAAAAATTAATAAGACAGTAAAAAGGATAAGATGATTAATTCTTTGAATAACAAAACCTTGAAGTAACATAATTTTGCCAGCACTACTAGTATCCGTAAAGGATAGGAGAAACCTGAATCCATAAAGGACTTTTACATGGCTTCTGGTGGAGGTGGAGCATTACAAGCATGAAATGAGCCTCTGGATAATTCAAGAATATAATGGTTCAAGAATATAATGGTGCATCTATAGAAGGGTCTAATACTAGGTAGCAAAATTGAGCTTTAGGAACTTAAATTTAAAAGATACTTTGAGGACATTGCGACAACATTCATTACTCAAAACTCAAGAGTATGTTATTGTAATGGAAGCCATTGTTGAGATTTATATGAAGAGAAAGGAACCAATCTAAAATGCTAAGAGAAGAAAAATACCTGTAAAAGTAACCTCACAAGAGTAACCTTTCAATTCAATTGGATCAACTCCATTTTTATCTGACTTGAACCTGTTCACTCTTGTCTGAAGTATTTGGCAATTCTCCGCTACAGATTCACCACCTGCGATAACAGTCGCGTGATTAACTCGGACAACATAAATCACCACACATTAATTCACCCAAAGGACAGAAGCAAACGCGCAAAAGAAAAGAGTTCCGTTCCCCAAGATGTGAAGCAAACAAATATCAAATAGAAAATCCATTTCAAGAATCAGGAAATTTTACAAGGCAGAGAGAAAAAAATACGCTCTATTTTAATCTTTCTGAAGAACAATACAAGAAAAAAAACCAAACTCAACGGCTGTGTACCTTTGGAGAAGGGGACGATGTGGTCATACTCAAAGCAGAGGCAACCACTGCAATTGAAGAAGCGCTTGCAGACAACGTTTCCGGCAGCGTCTTTACGCCACCTCTCAGGGTGGCGACCAGGAACAACTTCAGCACTGGCCCAACACCTACTTTTGGCCTTCTGATCAAAATACCTCGATCTCTCCACTTTTTTCTTCTCTTTCGGCCCCGGTGATGCAGAACCACTCATCCCCTCACAGCTTGTGGCTAGTGTGAGCAAACGTAACGACAGCGGAAAAGCGTGGTGGCGCCCGGTGGATTTTCTTGACTGAGCAAATAGAACGGCGGAGGAGGAAGTAAAGGGCCTCGGAAGATGACTATGACGAAAATAGTAAAAAAAAATAAAAAAAACACAAAACAAAAATGGTGGAGGGAAAAGGTTATCCAATCAATATATATATATATATATATATATTTGCATTGTCATTTTTTAAATTAAAATTATTTTATAAATATATAATACATCTAAAATTTTTATAATTAATTTGACAAGATAGTCATGTTTAGGGCGACGAAAAAGCCCTAAAATTAATAAAAAAAATTGGAAAAATCTCTCATTTAGTTTTACATCTTTTTCGTTTCTTTAATTAAGTTCTAAATATTTAATTTTGTCTTACTTGGTATCATATCTTTTCTATTTCCCAACTTCATCCTTTCGATAATTTTTTTTTTTTTTGCATTTTCAGTTACTTTTACAATGTATAATTTTACACGTGAAAATTTAAAATATCTAAAATATCCCTCAAAAAGTTGTACCCATACACAATTAAAGTGGTCAAAAATATTAAAAAAAATTAACTGAAATGATGAAATTGGAGAAATATAAAAAGATATGATATCAAATAAGACAAAATTAAAGATTTAGAACTCAGTTGAAAAAACGAAAAAGATATAAGACTGAATCAGAAATATTTTCAAAAAAATTATAATCAAATTACCTATTATTTGTTAATATAATATTTATTAATATTTTTCTTTTAACACTTTTATAATTAAACACGTAGGTAAAAGATATTTTTTTTTTTTCAAACAATATTTAGTTTTAAGTATATAAAATTTTGGTACGTTTAATCCTAGGTATTTTATTTTAATATTTTAGATATAAATAAATTTTGTTTTTGTAATTCTAATTTTTTTTTAGACAAAAAATAATAAATATTCAAAAATAATTATACACATATTTTATTTGAGATTTTTTTTTTTTTTGGTCTAAAATAACCAAAATCATCAAATTTTAATTTATTTAAAATCTAAACAAATTAAAATCAAATATACCAAAATTTTGAAAATAAAATAATCATAATAGAATGTTTAATTTTTGGTAAATTAGCATTAGGAATGGCAATTAAAACCATATCCGATAGGGAACCCGTATATCAACCTAGTTTTGACCGGAGAATCCCTGCTTCGGGGATGAGGAAGATGATTTCCTGAAATAAAAAATAAGGGATGGAGGCGGGCATGGTATTAATCATTGATTCCTGACCCACTCTCATCCACGTCCCCGCAATATATATATGTATATAATATTTTTAATTATATATTTATATAAAATAAAATTATAGTAGTAATTTTTTTTTAAAAAAAATTATAATAAATTATAATAATTATTTAGTAAATATTAAATTGGATACAAATTAATAAAATAGTAACTATAATATATACTTTCTTAATTATATACATAATATATACTTTTATAAAATTATAATTAGCATAATAATAATTCTTTTTAAAAAAATAAAAATAAAACTATTTGGTAAATACTAAATTGTTTACAAACAAATAAAACTATAACCATAATATATATTCATTATTCACTTCTTAATTCTATGTTTTCATAAAAGTAAAATTATATTAATATAGTAATTGCAATTTTTAAATGTGATATTTTACTTACAAGAATATAGACATAATATCATGAGTAGTTACTCCTCTTGCCATTAAATTACTTGTAACGTAAATTATGTCTTTTCAAGAACAATCAACTCAACAATCAACACAAACACCAAATATTGCTTCAAACATGCTATTGAGTTATCCGAAAAGTGAAATAATTGGTGAGGAAAACGAGTCAAATTCTTAGTTACCAAATAAGAGGCATAAGAATGTTGTTTGGTGGCATTTTCAAAATTTAAAAGTTGATAGAGTAGATAAAGCTCAATGCAATTATTGCAAGAAAAAACTTGGCGGAGCTTCAAGTTTTTATATTGAAAAACATGTGAGGAAATACTTTATGTTTTATTTAGGATATTTATTGATTAATCTTGCATTAATTTAATTGAAAATAAAGAATAAAAAATAAGTGGTGAAAATTCCCACGGGGATCCCCGATCCTCAACGGGGCGGGGATGGTATAAAAAAGAAATTCCCTGCAAGGGATGGGGACGAGAATGAGGAATATATGTGGGAACTGGGGATGGGGATGGGGGAAGGAGTCCCCGCAAATCCCCGTCCCTGTTGCCATCCCTAATTGGCATGAATAATTCCCAAACTATTGGCATTTGGTGAAATTGGTCCGTATTCTATTTTTAATTAAATTGTTTCCTAAACTATATTAATCGTACCAAATTAATTATTTTATCCAAATTTTCTGTTAAATTACTTTTGGCATTAAACAAAAAAAAAAAAAAAAAATCAAGGACATTTTTGTCTTTTCAATTTCTAAAAAAAAAATCTTTTTTCTTATTCTTCTTCAAAATCAGAGGGAAAGCATGAATTCCTACCAACTATTCGACGAAAGCTTAGGGACCAACCTTCTGTAATCTAAAAATTTATTTTTAATTGGAAATAATTAAATTTACTGGAAACATAAAATTAGCAAAAAGTCATTATATCCAAAACCAATTTGTTGGGTATATTTGGATTGAAGTTTTTTTTTAGTTTTTCACTCAAACTCAAAAAAAAAATAAGATGTACTTGTTTGAACACCACCTGACATGACACTATTCATGTTTACCCATTTGGCAAAAAAAAATTAATAAAAAAAATCATTACACTTAATAAAAAATATAAATATATATAAATTCAATGAAAATATCGTCATTACACTAATAAAATATATTATTTTTGTTCCCCGCTTTACTCCTCATTTTTTGCAATCCACTCAACTATTTTTGAAAAAAAATGAGCAAACTAAAAAAAAACTTCAACCAAATACACCCAAAATTTCTTCACCGCAAGGCACCTCATGGAACCCAAAAACCAATCGCCACCTTCTTCTCATTCCATTTCGCCACACACATACTCTCTCTCTCTCTCTCTCTATATATACATATATATATATATTAATCTGCATTAAAAACATGGTAATTGATCTATTACTCCACTAAAAATGAATCTGCTCCTCCTCCTACCGATGATGATGGTACATCTGCAGCGGGTAAAAATGGTCCTAAGCTTTCATCTCTCTAATTTAGAATAAGAAGAAGAAGAAGAAATGAAAAGGGGAGGGAGCTTGGTCTTAAGGCAAATAAAGGCAAGTAAAGAATACGGTTCGAACCGGTTCCTAACAGGTTCGGCCTCTCACTTTCTTTCCATGAAAACCTACAACCATTGAAGAATCTTTCATCTCTATCAAGGAGGCTGGAAGCAGACAATCTTAGTTCACTGAAGAGGAAAAATCATACATTCTAAGGTTTTTTTTTTTTGAAAATTGAAAAGACAAAAATTGTCTTTTTTTTTTTAATTATCAACAGTGATTTAATAGAAAAATTGGACGGAAGGACCAATTTGACACCATTAAGATAATTTAGGGACCAATTTAATAAAAAAAATAAAATAGAAACCAATTTCAGTAAATATCAATAATTTGGGGACTATTTATGCCAATTTGCCTTAATTTTTAGATGGCCAACAAACAAATTTCACTCAGTTTTTTTTGTTTTTTTTGAGTGGAAAAAATTTCACTCTGAGGTTGATTAATGTTTAAGTATAATTATGAAAGTGAGAATGACAACTCACCATTGCTTCCACAATTTATTCATATTTATTTTATTTTTATTGCGTTTTATTAAAAAATTACAATATTATTGCCTGTTTGAATTGGTAATAATTATGGGTATGATCTAAAATATTCGAGTTATATTAGACACAAAAAAAAAAATCTCAATTTTTTTTTTTTTTTTTTTACATAAAATTCTTATCCTCGATTAAGTACTCTTTAATGAATTATCAAATAATGCATTTATAATAATTTTCATTTTATAAGTAAGATTATAATTAATTGAATTAAATTTTTTTTGTTAATTTTTTAATTTATTATTGGACAAATTTTATATATTTCAAAAAATATATTAAAATTAAAGTAAAAGTAAGGAAAATGGGATATTTTAGTCCTTATTTTATTTTTGTTTAGAAGAATTATTTCCTATATTTTTCTTTAACTTTTTAGTTCCCAAATTAAAATTAATTAGATAAATAAGTCTTTCTAAACATATTTTTTCCTATTTTTGATGCCAAAATTTATGCAATTTACAAGTGTACTATTAAATAAGAGTATTTTTACCCATTCAAAAATGTAACATGCAAATTATGTGACTTTTGACATAAAAAATAGGTAAAAATATGGTCAGAATGATTTATTTATGTAATTAATTTTAATTTGGGGACTAAAAATTAAAGAAAAAATATAGAAACTATTAGGGTGTTTTTGGATTGGAACTTTTTTTGAGAAAAATCATTTTTTTCAAAAAGAATTGAGTTAATTGCGAATAACGAGGAGTAAGGTGGGGCTAATATAAGATGTTGTCTAGTAAGTGGAAGACAAAATTAATATATTTTATTAGAGTAATAATGATTTTTTTATTTGAATTATATATATTTATATGTATATATTAAATATTTATAGTAAGTGAGTAAATTTTTTATTAATTTTTTTGCCACCTCACCAGATATGAACAGTAACATGTCAGATTGGTGTCCAAACAAGTACAATTATTTTTTTTGAGTTTGAGTGAAATTTTTTAAAAAAATTTCAGTCCAAAAACAGCCTAATTTTTCCAAATAAAAATAAAATAAGGACTAAAATGTCCAATTTTACTTAAAGTAACCAAGGGAAGAAAGAAGAGGGACGGAAGGAGTAATTCACAAATAATTTGTGGCGGCGTTATTTTCTTTGATCGGACAAGCTTTTGATGATTTGGGTTGGGTTGGGACACACACAGCAGAAGAAAAATCTGAACAAAGACAAAGGACACAGTGTGTGAGAAGAGGACAAAGATCCAGCCTTCGTTTTCTGGAATTCCTCTTCACATCTCATCTCTAAATCTAGAGAGAGAGAGAGGGTGGGGGAGAATAGAATGCAAATTTTCACTTGAGATTTGTGTGTGTGGGTGTGGAGAAAAATACCAGTTTTTTCCGAACAAATGGATAAAGCTTTAACCAAAGTTGGAAGCTTGAAAGCTGGTACATTTTGGGTTTCCAAGAAAGCCAAAGAAGAGATCTCCAACATTTCCCAAGACCTCTCTGTAATGATTCTCTTCTTTTTCTTTTTCTTTTTCTTTTTCTTTTCTAGCATTGATTTTCAGTTTCCGAATGAAGATTTTACTGTTCTTTAATACTAGTTTAAAGGCTCACCTTCAGATCCATTAAGATTATGAGTTCTTTTTTGTTTTGTTTTGTTTTTTCCTCCTGGTTTCAAAGAGGTGTTGTCTTCTTGCTCTGTACTAGCCATTGCTGTCCTGTTTTATCAAGTTATTTAGATATGGCACCCTTTTGGACTTCTCTCTCTCTCTCTCTCTCTTGAATGGATTTAGTTCCTTGCCCACTCCTCCCTCTTTTCTTCTGATTCACATTATGGATTATGACATTCTTGAACATTAAGTTTAACATGGATTATGCATTTGAAATCCAAGATCTGCACTGTAAAACAGTAATTGTCCACCTAATAAACACATGACTGACTAAAACAGTAATTCAGAAAAAGGGATCTGTTTTCATTAATTCAATTTTGGAAATTTAATTCAATTAATTCAATTTTATTCTATGTTGGATGATGGTAAGGATTTTGGATCTTTAACTAACCCTGACTCATTGATTCCCCAGACTTTCTCCAACACAGTTGAAGAAAAGGCAAAATGGATATTCAACAAACTGAAAGGTATAAACAAACAAACAGAGTTTCATTATTATTATTATACACAACATTCTTGGTGATGGAAGATGATGATGAACAGGGAAACAAATGAAGTCACTCCGGGAGCTCCTGCGGGAATACAACCTACCGGCAGGTCTGTTTCCACAGAACATAACATGTTATGAATTCGAGGAAACAAAGGGAAAACTCACAGTCTACTTACCATCTGCATGTGAAGTTTGCTTCAAGGATTCAGCTGTTGTCAGGTATGCAACTCGTGTGAAAGGGACATTGTCGAGAGGGAAGTTGGTCGGAATTGAAGGGATGAAAACTAAGGTGGTTATGGTTTGGCTAAAAGTTACGGGTGTGAGCGTTGAAGGATACAAATCTGATAAAGTTTGGTTCACGGCGGCAGGAGTCAATAAATCAAGGCCTAAAGATGCTTATGAAATGCCCCGTGATGCCATTAAAGTAGAAGAATTTTGATCTTTAATATACAAAAAAATGGGGGAGAAAGAAAATGGTTTTTTTATTTTCTTTTCTTTTTGGATGACCTTATTATTTTCATTACATACCTATTTCAATTTTATTCTTATCCATATATTGTTGTTATTATTATTATTTGTAAAATAAATAAAAAAAAAAAATACACATTTGTTTGGTTTCTTGAAGGCAAGATAGCTAATGCAAAATTGCTTTGTGGAATATCATTGTGGATTTTTATGGGTGCGGATAAGATATTTTTGGAAAATTAATTATTTTAACCTTTATATTATTATCGTTAAATAAGTAGGCTTTTATTTATATTTTTTGGACAATTAAATTTTTATTTTATTTTTTATTGGATAAAAGAGTCATTTCAGCAATATTTTGATAATTTTCAACTATTGAAATTATGTGTTGAGTATGTGTATGTTTTATAAAGAATATTTTTGTCATTTATAATTCAATTAATATATTCAAATCTTAATAAAACTCTCATTTTTTTTTTTAAAAAAAATTTATCTAATTTTTCAATTTTTTCCATTTCTGATTATTTTTTACTTCTAAAATATTTTTATTGGAAGAAATGAAGATTTATTAAAATTTTAGGGTGTATTTGCTTATTTTTTTAAAAAAGAGTTGAGTGAATTGTAAAAAACGAGGAGTAAGGTGGGGACAAGTCTAGTAAGTAGGGGACAAAAATAATATATTTTATTAGTATAATGATGATATTTTCATTAAAATGATATATATTTATATTTTTTATTAAGTGTAATGATTTTCTTATTAATTTTTTTTGCCAAATGGGCAAACATGAATAGTATCATGTCAGGTGGTGTCCAAACAAGTACACCTCATTTTTTTTTT
>JAXGGT010000116.1:4907466-4918667 GCA_035583425.1 Marsdenia floribunda | reverse complement strand
ACAACAGGAACTGCAAGAGCAAAAATTGGGAGGTGGCTTCAGGAGCTTCAAAAACTTCGGCAAGCAAGAAAAGAAGGTGCCATCAATTTTGGATTAATAACCGCTGAAATGATCAAGGTAGTTTCATTGCCTTCATCTCTATTCAATCTGCACATCTATTTCTTTGTTTCATAAGGAAAGATATGAGGTCTAGTAGGCAATCTGGATCATCATCCCTTTTCTTCTTTTTTTTTTTTTTTTTCCTTTAATGTGAGTGTATCTTTTAAATAAGATGAAATAAAATAAAATAAACTTTATTTCATATAATTTCTCTTGTTTTTTGAATTAATCGTTGTCTCTGCAACTTGGATTAGTTTTTAGAGGGAAGGGATGCTGAGCTGCATGCTTCTCGCCAAGCCGGTCTTCTCGATTTTATTGCTTCTGCTCTTCCTGCGTCTCACACATCTAAACCCGAAGCCTGCCAGGTTACTTTGTATCTTTTAAGACTTCTAAAGGTGGTGCTGACCATGCCTGCAAATAGAAGTTATTTCCTTTCGCAAAATCTCTTGCCTCCAATTATTCCTATGTTGGCTGCAGCTCTTGAGAACTATATTAAAATTGCTGCCTCAGTGAATGCCCCTGGTCTCTCCAATTTGACCTCTGGTAAATCATCTATTGATAATCTGGACATGATCTCTGAAATTTTAGATGGTTTTCTCTGGATAGTTGCAGCAATTCTTGGTCATGTATGCTCTGATGAACGTCAAATCCAGATGCAAGATGGTTTGCTGGAGCTTGTTATTGCATACCAGGTTATCCAGCACCTGCGAGATCTTTTTGCTCTTTATGATAGGCCACAGGTGGAAGGCTCACCTTTTCCATCTTCCATTATTTTAAGTATAAAATTGTTGAAAGTTATGACATCCAGATTCAGAAATTTCTGTTCCATAGATTCTGAATCTTTTCCAGCTGAAATAACTTCTGCAAATGGTAGTGAAGGAGTAAAAGTAGCTGAGGTTGAGGACTTGAAAGGGCTACCTGATGTAACAGAAGATAGACCCCTTGATGAATCACTTAAGACTAAAGGAAGTCCTGAATCATTACTGCAGATGAAAAATTCAGATGAAGATGAATGCACTCATCCTAAAAGGGAAAATGCAGATGTGAAGGATGAGAGTGCAAGTATCCCATGCAGTGATGTGACCAAAGGTTTTGTTTCTTTGAAGGGAGATGAGAAGTCCTCTGATAAGGTTCAAGATGAAAAAGAAATAAGAATGGGGTTGAAGCAACCTGTCCCATATCTTCTATCTGTGGTATCTGAGACGGGTTTGGTTTGCCTTCCTTCAATGTTGACAGCTGTGCTTTTGCAGGCTAACAACAGACTTTCTGAGCAGGTCAGTTTGCCACATCTTTGGAGAATCAGTGGATCAGTTTTGATGAACTGATCAATATAATTCGTGAGCAAAACATGAGTGGTTTCTGACTGAGTTTCAATTTTCCTTTTAGAACCTATGATTTTTTGTCAACTTGTGTTAACATGTTATCACTGGCATCAGTGAGTTGTGGTTGGTGATAAGGATTACCTCATCTGCAAGACAGTTAATCTCTGTGGTAGCATATGAGACATTGTAATAGTGCACATGAAAGTCCGAGGTCTTGCATTAACCCATTTTTCTTCCCTTTAAGAGTCAAAGTAACTTTAGGACAAGTTTAAGGAAAGAAACTTTTGGTCTCCTTTTAAATCAAGATTAAGATAGTGTTCATTCCTGTCCCATTGTTTGACAAAGTTGCTACAATTTATGCCAAACTTTCATAAAATGTGAGCCCTTTTACCAAACTGGTCCACTTCACAGCATGTGTTACTTTCGAATCTTCAGTTTTGATGGTAGCATTTGTCCAATTGTTCTCTACTACTAAATATAGTACGTAACCTTTTGAAAATATAATGTTGCATTTCCAATTTTTTTATATAAAACAATATGCTGAGACAAACAACTGCACTGAGCTGGAGTATCTGTTAAGTTTATTTGGGTGAACTACAATTCCGTGTCATCGAATCAGATTAAACTAGACCATTCTCTTTTGGGTTCCGTGTAGTTGAAGGGAGGAGCTTTAGTTTCTAATTTCAAAACCCCCATGATATCATATCCTTCTACCTTTCAAAGGAAATGTAGAACTTTGTGGCTACAGCTGTTAGTCATCCCATAGGCCTTGGAGCTTTCTTATGAGGTTCTCATGCTTGTTACAAGCAAGATACTGGTTTTGTCCAAAGGAAATTGTTCTACAGTATTAGGACCAATCTACTGCTGCCACTTAGGCAATAAGGATTTTCTGGAATATAAATGATTCTTTATATGTCAAAGAAATGAACTTGAAAGGAAGTATAAATGCCGCCCAAAAAAGTTTTAAAAAAATCATGATTGTTGGTGTTGGTGTTGTATTGTCTTGTTTTGTTTTAACCATCTTAGTCCTTGTTGCATATTATGATGACAATAATTTGTTTATGATCTGAACTCTTGATATTTCTATTTTCTATAGAATGGGAGTTACTGAGTTGCATGATGTGAGTGTTTAAGAGTTTATCACTCACTTTTGGCAATTCTCTGGTCACGGCTCTCTTATGGGCTTGATAGCTCACAAAGGTTGCTCATTTTGTCATGCTAATGAAGTTGTTACTTCTTTCTCTAGATATCCTATATCCTTCCGACCAATTTTGATGAAGTTGCGACAGGAGTGCTGAAAGTTTTGAACAATTTGGCTCTAATTGATGTAATTTTCATCCAGCAGATGCTAGTGAGTCCTTAAATTTCAAAACTTCAGCTTACATTCATAGTTAGATGGTCTCTTTGTTGTCTTCCTTACGGGCTTTACACCCCCTTATTTTCTCTACTTATGACAGGCCAGACCAGACCTGAAAATGGAATTTTTTCATTTGATGGGTTTTCTTCTATCTCATTGCACAAGCAAGTGGGGTGTAGCAACTGATCAGGTACTGCTATGGGATTCTTCTTTTTCTGATGCATTAACATGAAAGAAAGTGTTAGGCTTGGGAATTGTTGAATTATTTTGTGATTGACATCTATGCCAACCAACTAAATTTCCGGGCACTTAAAAGGCCCCAAGTTTTGTTTGTCATTGAAATGTTTATGGTATTCGATTTTCCATTTTACATGTCTTGTGGATGTATGCATATTAATCTTTGATGAGATATATACATTTATTTGATATCATTGTGTAAAATAAATTGGAGCCTTTTGTTCTTTGGGGCTCTTAACTTGAGAGCAACATGTCAGTTTTGAAAATCCTTGCCTTGCTCAAAGTGCCATTATTCTAGTCATCATGATATCATAGCCATATAATGATTTCTATCGAAAGGAGAAAGCTAGATAATCAATCATGGATGGAGTATAGCATAGAATGAATATTGCTTGGATTAGTGGACCTTTTTCGCCTCTCATAATGCTAAGAAGTCTTTCATATGTGGAAACATGAACAAGCAAGATCTATCCGAGGAGCAAATCATATTCATGGCATAAATTCATAACTTTGAGACAATGGTTTTCATTTTCACAAGGATTCATTCCAAATAAATCCCATTCTGCATCTGTTAATAAAAATTTGACTCGAATGGATGAGCTTGTTTTAAGATGATATTAGGCTAACTGTTCATTCGTACTTTCAAGGTTGGTCTCTTGCTGCTCGAGTCTTTGTCACTCCTTGGTTACTTTGCGTTGTTTCATTCTGAGAACCAAGCTGTCCTTCGTTGGGGAAAGAGCCCTACCATCCTTCACAAGGTAAATGAGTTTATGGGTTTTTACTTGTTGTATAGATAGCTCGAATCTAAAGTATGGTAAGTGGAAGAACAGGTGTGCGATTTGCCATTTGTATTCTTCAGTGATCCTGAATTGATGCCAGTTTTGGCTGGTACACTGATTGCTGCTTGCTTTGGATGCGACCAGAATAAAAGTGTTATTCTGCAAGAACTAAGCATGGATATGCTCCTTTCCTTGCTCAAGTCTTGCAAAAATAGCTTGCCACCATCTGTTCAATGTGTATCTGTTGTCGTAGATAATCAGCAGCCTCCACCAGATGAAACCAGTGAATCTAATCAGTCGGTTGCTGAAAGTAGAAAGCTTCAAGTTGATGCTCCCACCTCCCAGAAATCACACCGTTTCAGTACAAGAAATGCTCGAACACTGTCCCAGAAAGTTGCTGTTTCTTCAAACAACACGAAAAGTATAAAGATGCGAAATCAAAGGGAAAATAAAGTCTCCAAGGTTTCTGAAGAAATGGGGCATAAGCAAAACCAATATATTGCTGAAACTTCTGGATTGATGCTGATGCTCCATAATAGATTTCCTCAAAGTTTTATCGACAGAGCTGAGCATTTCTTCTCCATTGACTCTTGTAGCCTCACTGACGACATATAACCTAAATCATGAGAATTCTAGAGGATTCTGGCGTTGGAGCACACAGGTAAGAAGAGTAAATTATCCTTTCCATCAACACATCAGGGGCCATATAGGATACAAAACATAACAGTTTTTCTCTGTACCTGTAAAGGGTTGACATTTTATGGGCTGATTCTGGTCTCCAAAGTGCAATTTTGGTCTCTAAGATGCACTTTGTGAACCTGAGATAATAAGTGCTGAACTCTTACAGCTCTATTAACACAGAGGAAATTGATTTATGGTTCAAAGCATTTATTATCAAGTTTCAAAAACACATTCTCGGTTTTGCTGACATTTTTCAACAGTCACAAACAAAAAAGAAACTTTATATTGCACTTTGACAGCTGCATTACAATAAAAATCTACATCAGCAGCCAATGTTTTTGGCTCCTTTCAAGAATCTAATGTGCCTCCATTGGATGGCCATTTACAGACATGTCCCTCTTACCTTTTCTAGTACACCATTTGTTCATGGCTTAAAGGGTACTACTGCTGTTACTACAAAAAGAAAAATTTTCTAGGATTACAAATGTGTTTACACATACCACCTCCCTTCATTTAACCTGAGGGTTTTTGCTCTGAAATCTCTGCAGTGTGACTTATTATTGCTCCAGAATATGCACTTCCTGGAACTTCAACCAAGAGGTCATCCTCCATATTTTCTTGAGTATCAAATTGCTGCTTGTCCTGAAACCAATTGTAAGAAATCAAATTGTACATGCAACTACAACTATCATAGTGGGAAGCGGGGGCTCTGACTGAAAAGCAAATGGGATTAATGATAAATCTTTAAAGAAACCAACTCGTAAGTTCCTAGCCAAATGTAGAAAAAAAATGCATGATCAAGATCAATAGAAAGGAGGGCGAGAAAGCAACGACACCTTGATCTTGTCATCAATTTTCCCAAAGTCATGAGCACCTTTCAGGTTATTCATGATGATCTTAAGTTGTCTCTTTGCTTTTTCCTTGGCAAGGCGACGCTCAGCACATTGTGCAGCAGTGACATCTGTATGGCAAGCGACACAAAGGGTCCTCATGTTATCTAGCCTGCACTCACCTGCAAAAATTTAAGAAAGATAAATGTCTTAAAGATACATGATCATGCAAATGGACCGTTTGCAAAGGAAATAACTCGATGCAGAAGTAATAATCACGTACCTCCCCCTTGAAATACAGGTACAAGGTGATCAGCATGCCAGGCATTTCCCTCTGTTGGGTCTTGAACAAGCTTGTCAAATCTGCAAAACAATATCGTAATACAGAATTAAATTTTGGAAGATGCAATATGAAGATTAATAGTTATGCAATGTGTATACAGCATTTTGAATGACCCACAGTTTTTTGCGCATTGCCACTTTTGGGGCCACTCTTCTTATATACTGTTCCCGCTTATCATATGAAAGAGGTTTTAGGTGTTCCACAAGCTTATGGCAATCTAATTGACAATTTGTGCAAATGCCACGTTCTATTTGGAAAAGTGCCTACAGAAGTCAAAAGTGTTACAGCCAATAAAGAAATATGGCATTATGTACAACTGTAATATTAAAGGAATAAGACAACCTCACGAAGGTATCTGCTGCTAGTTCTCCAGCTGTACTCTTCGTAGCATCCCAGGTTGCAAAAAAGATCCTCAAAGTATTCGGGCTTCTTGGCAGTTTCATTCCTAAAGAAAACGAAATTCCCATGAGATAGTAACACTTTGCTGGATAAGGAACATCAACACTAAACTTACTTGCATGGATTCTGACAGAGCTTGCAGAGTGGTTCATCCTGAGAAGACCAACCCTGCGTGTATATTTTCTCCTTTTTACCATAGAAGCTGAATAGATGGACCTGCTTCCAAGACGCATTTGATGGTAAGGGATTGCTTATTTCATGTAAAGGTGTCTGTCGCCTCTTGCTTCCTCCCTTCAGCAGTCCCTGCAATGATAATGATCTCATTATTTGACAAGCATAGCATAAATTACCACTCGGAAAGAAAGTAGAAGCCAGCTAAGAACAGTCATACAAATAATAGTATATATGGACAGTGAAAACATAGATATCTAAAGAATAATTATTATAGTATACATACCCCTTTGTTATGATTCAGGCTTTCATCCAAAAAACACAATTCGGTAGACAAGGGCAGTTGTAAAGGCTTTGCCTTCAGTTTTTTTTTCTCAATTGGCCTCAACCGCTTCCATTCCTCTAAGAATCTAAGAAGTGCAGACCGATAATATGAATAATCTTCATTACATTTATTGACCATCTTCGTTCCATTCACAGGAACACGATCTTCTAACTCAAGCTCTTCAAGCCTGAAACTTTGAAATAAGGGTTGGGGTCTTGAATCTACTCCTGGTATGCAAGAGTACAAGTGGATTCTTTCGGTATGTCGGCTCACCTAAAGGAAGGGGAGTGTGGGGGGTGGATGAGGAGGACAATTTATAATGACATCTGATAGCATTTTCTTAGTCAAGGCTAGTAATCAAAGCAGGGAGAACCATCTTGAGAAGTAAATTATCAAACTATGTTTCACAAGGGCTTCAGTAAGGTCAGTTTTGCCCACATATAAACAATAACAAAGGACTTGAGTTCATAATAATCCAACAAATAGGGAATGTGCATACCACGGTTGGGTGTTCTCATTATTTGCATACACTAGAATCATGAATATAAGGGGTTTACTGGTAGCAGATGTGGATACACTTAAGGATTTAAGTGGACATGTATATATTTCTTCAGAATAGTGATGGTGCAGGTTATGGGGGTCATGAGAAGTCATAGTTTAATGAAGTGAATATTTGTCTCCCTATTGCTGCAGTGAGCTTTTGGATGGAAAAGTTCTTAGGCAAAACTGAACCAAAATTTTTTTCAAGAAATTCACTTGTAGGATATAAAACCTGATGAGATTTCTCAAACTCCTCAACCCCGCACCCACAAGGGGAAAAAAAACAAAAAAGGTATATATTTTAGATAAACACAAAAACTGTACCAATCTTGACATATTTTAGATGCATAGGGAAGGAAATACCAACTAGAATTCATGGAGTTCATCCACACTGGTCAGGAAATATCGATGAGAAACCCCAACATTTACCTCGAAGCGCAGAGAGCTCAATTGCGCAGAGGTTTGATTTGGTTCACAGATCCCATCAGCATTTTCATCCATTTCATCTACTATGTTTACCTGGATTATCAAAGTAACAAGCCTCAAATGATTTTTCTTTTATCCTCTAAGTATGTAGAGATAAGAGATTGAGTCATACCTTCCTTTGATCCTCAGACTCATCATGTTCTACATTATGTGAACAACTTTTCCTAGCTGTTCCATTGCCTTCACACGAAACACTAGGGATATCCTTCTGGTATCATTTCAGTAACAAAAATATATACATCAAGCATAATGTTGCTCTCGGAAAGAGTAAAGCAAGAGTGGTATAGGCATATGTAGCTCAAGTTCACTACCTCGATTTGTAGGCTTTCAACTTGTGATGATAGAACATAAGTTTCTTGGGGTGATCCATTGCTTGTGCCTATTGATTCAAAGAAATCATCATATTCCTTGACCAGACCTTGATTGTGACCCTGGGATATTACAAAACTTTCTGCAGAAATTCTGGTATTATTCTTGCTTCGCTCATCTGCTCCTGCTGTAGTTTCAAAATGAGAAACAGTGTCGACCTGTTCCATGCATTCAGCTATAAATGTATAATTGCACAGTAGGATATTGGTATAAAGCAAAGCAACAAACTCTAGCATAACTCAATTAAAAATAAAACCAAGTCATATATTGTCCTCACACTAAATCAAAAATCATTGGAAGCACAAACTGATTGGATTTCATGACGAGCCTAAAACTGTACTTTTGGAAATTATCAAACATAAAAGACTAGATCAAACATAATTAGCAAGAGAGTACCTTTATTTCATGAATTGCATCATATTTCCCATTAATAGTAGATGAAACTCGAAATAATCTGTCATTGAAAATTTGCCATCGTGATTCATCTGGAGTATCCTGAATTATAAGAAAAACCAAAACTCTGAATGAATGTCTTCAATTTATGCCACGACTATCCTACAAAGGAAAAAAAAGGAAAAATGAAAGAAGCACCTTTGCACAGAAAATATATATATTGACTGCTTTGGTTTGTCCAATCCTATGAGCTCTGCTTTCAGCCTTCAATTTATTGATGAATGCATAAGAATTGAGAAACAGATATGTAGAATAGTGAATTATATAGCAGATTAGGTATTCAAAATTCAGATGCCTGCAGAAGGAAAATTACTACAGACATGGTTGATGGTCTGCACAAGAGATTTAACGTAGAGTAGCTGCAAACTCAAATTTGAAGTATATCCTCCACATTAGTTAATTATATCGACTATCTGCTTAGAGAAATAAACTTGTAGAACGTAACTGGAAAATGTGGAAGAACATTTCTTCAAATTTTGGTTCTACAATGAATTTCCAATAAGAATTCAATATGGTACATAAGACCAACCTACTTCATTAATTAATATACTTTGATTAAACATCAGAGGCTGTAGAAATGCAACATTAGAATAACATTAAGATAGAGAAAACTGTCCTATCTTTGACTGTCATTGAAGATAGTATACAACAAATGATTAGTTCTAAGCAGACCTGCTCAAAGTTTGCATTTTCCTTTGGCAACTCCAAGATTGCAACATCTTGGGCTGCGGTTAGGTTGAGTCCAGAGCCCCCAGCAAGTATTCCCATTAAAGCAATCTTAACCTGCAGAAAATTGGTTCCATTGTACAGCATGAAATGACATGTTGAAGGAATGGAACAGTCTAGCTAAGACTTCCACAAATATACTGTTAAGTCAATTGAATGATTCAGTTAATGATATCCCTAGTGAAGGATTTTTGAAAATTTGGAACAGAAAGGAAGCTAACAAGGACATCAGGGAGCAGGTATTCTCCCCACCCCCCTTTTCCTTTGGTAATCAGTAGCAGGCAGTCTAGTATGTGTATATGAATGATGACCAAAGTAAAAGAACAAGCAGAAGCCACAAAACTTTGACTATTCATGCTAAGCAAAAGATACCACAATAAAGACTAGAAGAGCACTTGAACTAAAAATATTTTTGAAGAGGATATGCACAGACCTTGCTTGATGATTGAAAGTCTTGAACAGCATTCTTCCTGTCTATGGGATTTGGATTATTTCCGTCAATACGAATAAAATCTATCCTTTTCTCCCATATAAAGCTCTGTCCAGTTGAACAAAATATTCCCAGATTACTAGCTATAATATGATTACTACTTCAATACTAAGAAATTATAAGAATAGAGATCACCCATTAAACTGTACAAAAAAAAAAAAAAAGAAAAAACTGAAAAATTATATAATGCATGAAAGCATCTTAACCATTAATAAAAAAATCCCCGAAGAAAATTATCATTACATGTCTACAAACGTGCCAGAGGCTTGATTTTACTATTGCACTATTGCTCAATTATTCACATAGTTTTAATGTTCTAAGTTATTCCTTTTCTTGAGGAGGCAGAATTGAATTCATACACAAAGAATAAGGTGAGCAATCAGTAATACACAAACAGTCACATATCGACACGGTAATGTATCCTGTCCAGTTAACCAATAGAACAATGCTGGGAGGAGTGGATTATAAATTAGTGAATGAATTATGAAAGCAACATTCTGACTACATATCCAAATAGCTTCAAATGGAAGTTACAGCTCCAGGATGTTCATGACTTTGTATTTGGTTTCATCCTAAAAGAGGTGGCAGATTAGGTCATGTTAAGCTTTGCCTTATTATTTGCAGGTAGATAAATTCCATAGAATGGACAATCTAGAATATATCAGTGTATTGCTACCAAACTCTCAAAGGACTGTTTACACAGGGACCTTACACAAATGCCGAACGTCAACATAAGCACACAGAAACTTACCACTAGAACATGCACAAACATATAGAAAAGCAACTGCATGAATCTCCTTTCTCTACTTAGTATTTCACTATGCTTTAGGACTGTTAAGTAAATTCAAAATTTTCATTTAGAAGCGTGCAAGTTGAGAAATAATTCTCATAAGTCCTTTCCTTTCAAGCGTTAGGTCATTAAATAACTCCTTGAAAAAAGAAAGGAGTTAAGTGTAGATAAAGAATTTTACATTCTATTAGTCTATGGATAGTCCAAGAAATGAAACATGGTTCTGTTTAAGAAATAATTATAACCTAGAATGCAATATTTCCAAGATATGACAAAAAAATAGCAACTGAGGAAACAAGAAAAATATATATCCACAGAGACAAGTAAACATGGTTTCCTTCATGGGATATGACTGGTGTATTTTTTCCTCACCTGAATCCTATCAAGAACCATGTGATGATGAGCAAATATTATCAATTTATGTGAACTGGAACTTCTTTCAACCTCTTCTTGACTATTGAATTCCGAAAAAATTGGATGCATGGAGAGCCACTCCAGGAATCCAGGTAGCTTTGCTAATCCAAGTAGTCTATCTCCAAGCTTTTCACTAGATTCATTATTGCCATTTTGATCTAAAATGATGTAAATAAAGGAGCAGCATGAATCTTTAATCACAACCATATATTTTTATCTGCAACTTGTAACAAGCAGAGACACTCTGCACATATGTTTTGGTATATGCACCACTTAACATTTAATTGTGCAAAGCTATGGTCCTCAAATACAAAGTCCATAAGACACAGTAATTCCAATATATGACAACCTTTTCACATGCCATTTCTCAAAGGATTTGGACAGAAAAAA
>JAXGGT010000116.1:4893886-4907366 GCA_035583425.1 Marsdenia floribunda | reverse complement strand
ACAAAAAAAATAGTTCAGGGACCAATGTCACCAAAAGGCCATAGTTTGGGGACTATTTATGCCAATTTGCCTTAAAAAATCTGATTAAGTGGATAAAATAATTTAGTGCACTCCCACTGAAATACATTGCTGTGAGAACCTTCTGTCGAATGACAACTAAGTTGGATGATTAGCATAATACCACAAGATTATAAAATTATAAAATTCACTTGCCATTCTATGTTTAAATACACACACATATATAAGCATACATAGCATAAAATTACCAGAATTGTACACAAAGAAGACTACAAAAAACCTTTTGCCAAGAGCAGGTTCTAGTATCGAGAAAGTAGCTTCTTCAAAAGGTTGGAATAAATCCTCTACATATCTTGGGAAACAGATTTTAGTTTAGATATTACTTGCGGATAGTTTGTCATTTTCCATAATATTACGATGAACTCTAAGAATATGTAAAATATACATTTACCTTTAATAGAAAGCTCAAAAAGGTCATCTTCAGCATCATTCTTTGTAGAAGCCTTTCCATTTACCTGTTCAAGAGTAGCCTTAGCTGAAGCAATATCTGATTTCTTTATGTCCAGTCTTATTATTTTCCGGCGTATGGGTGGTAGCTCTGCCATCACATGTTGCTTTAGACGTCTTATCTGCAGGATGCAAATGAAGACTTAATAAAATTCCAAGCAAGATAAGGTGAAAAACAACAAAACTTGAACAATTGAACTCCTCATACAGATGGACTCTGTCTCTTTGCATAATAGTCAATTCATTTATCAAACGTCTTTCTTTATGAAGGTCTATCAGATTACAGTACATGATGGGGTGGCCAGATTGTGGTGTTGTTTAAAAGTTGTATGCTTTCTAAATTTGTATTCTCACCCAGTATTACCAGTTGATTCAGCTCAATGCTGTTTACAAACAATACAAAAAAGAAAAGTTTACAGTACTGAAGAAACCAGTACAGGCAGACAGAGATCATGCATTAATGTGGCATCTTCAATAATAATGACAGACATTATGATTAATTTTAAGAATTAAGAGGCAGTTGGGATCATTTTACCAGTCAAACATTTGAAATTATAAGGTGAGCTACATATACTTTTGCTTTGTTCCCTTTTTTCCAGCCTGAGCACTTGAGGGCTATCACGAGCAGAAATAGGTAACTGAACTGTGATGGCTCAATGCTTGCCTCCCCACTAACGTAAAAGGCAACATAAACTCAGCATAGATTTATAACGTAATAAATGACCCTTAAAATCCATCCTCATATATATTCAACACTTAGCCATGTTTCCAGTAAGCAATTTTCAAGGAAAATGAAACCTTAAAGAGCTTCTTAATACCAGATAGTAGGAAACAAATAGAAAAAGTAAGAAGATGAGCATAATTACAGTAATAAGAACATGAATTACCATAACAGTTTGCTTCAACAGAATATTTAACTCCACCAGACGGATTCCCTTTGAGAAATCCTACAGAAAGGCATCCTTGATGTGTTAGCGAAACAAAATATTGACAGCCCCTAAAGTTCAATAATGAGAAATATAAGAAAATTTTGTATTCAATGAACATGTCATGTCCTCACAGAAGGGCAACATGAAGCTCTTCTCACAAATTCATTTCATTATGCCTCTTAATTTTTGTATTTCTGAACTCTATAACTAATATTAACTTAAGCTTGAAACAAGTGATAGGATGAAGAAGTGACACTTCAATATCATATCACAATGTTCACACCAATTAGAACAAAAAATTTTCTAGAAGGATGATTTGGTTTCCATGGTAAGGAAAGAAAGTAAATATACATAGGAGATGTTTGTTTCGTAGTAAACAATATTGAACTATAGAACAACTGTAAGTGCATTTATATGACAACTCCAGTGACTACTCAAGAACCCAATAACAATATTGAACTAAAGAAAAACTGTAAATGCATGCATATGACAACTCCAATTACTAACTACTCAAGAACCCAATCCCTGTAGATCATAAAAATGGTCATCCTCACCTTTGAAAATTCATAAAAAGAAATTGATCAAATCAATTAATATAACAGCAAGGTTTTGCGCCAGTTTGTAAATATTTGCACCAAGATGGCAAAAAAAAAAAAAAAAAGGAATCCATGAATCATTTAGTAAGTTATATCTTTCTGTTTCAGAGACCCTGAGACCACCTGGAACTTCTTTCCTTGAGAGCCATGCCTAAGGTTGACTGAACAGTAAGTATTTGCAAATTCATATTTGGTCTTTCCAAGCAATCCTGGCCTAGATAAAGAACCATAGCTAGTGAAATTGAAATAGATCAGGAAATCCACCAGCAAATAAGGGACACATTTAGCAATGTCACAAAAAGACTTACCATAATATGTTTATCTGATGAAAAATGTCGAATGGCCTGTGATCACCTAGGCACACATGCAAGTGTGAAGTTGGATACATATCAAGGTAATAAACAAAGTAAAGATAGCATCAAAATCATTGTTAAATTTAATTTCAAAAGTTGGGAATGAGGGGAACATCTCAGATATTGATTGCTATATAAACAGTTTTCACCAGAACCTTGATAATGAAGGAGTCCCTGAAAGTAGAATTAAGTGCTTGACTTTCTCTGCCATATTGAGGACAGATTTAATCTATCAAATAACAGGGAGAAAAATTAGAAGCCAAAATACGGATGCCCTACAGTATGAAATAATTAATCTAAATTTGAAAGAAAAGAACAAAGAATCAGGTCTCCATAATTGACTGAATCTTGGAGTAGTTATATCAGGAATCTTTCAATTCCTTGGCAGATGAACTGAGACCTCTCATTGTGTGTACAGATAGTACAGGCAATACCTAAAAATAAAAAAGCACACAAGATTTTAACTGGAAGCTGTAAAAAGATATTGAAGAACTGAAGTTTACTGTTTATTTATACAAGCCTAGTTTTGGCTTCATAGAGTCAATATCTTTTAATAGCTAGAAGAAAATTATCATATTAATCTGAATCAGAGCATTTAACATCCGAAATCTCTAGATCAAGTATTAAGCAGAAACAGTTACACCCAACCATTAACATTAGAAGGAAAACCATCTGGATGATCCAGCCTCAGACCAGATTAAAATTTGAAGATTTGGAGGCCAAATTATTTGATAAAGATGACAGATGGTTGACACCTAAAATTATTACATTGTGTTCATCTAGAAGACCTTGGCCACAAAAAGAACAATGCGCAACTTCCAAAGCCACATGGCCAACTATGTATATTCCTTTTGGAAAAAGAATAAAGGAAGTAGAAAGATCACAGATCTGAAACAATTTTCATTAGCTTAGGACTCAGTTCCTCTATATCTTACTGGGGTAGCACTATAAAGGTGGAGCATCACCCAGTGCATCTGATATTATGAGAATTGGTAAGATGTTATCTAATTCATTTTCACTAATACATACACATTTCCTTGTATATGTATATAATTGTATGCACACACATACATATATAATTCTCAGTTTAGTCTATGCACAGGGACATTCATAATAAAAAGATAAGAACCATCATGCATGATAAAATTAAATGCCTGTCTCTCACTCATTTTACATGCTTCAAACATATGAAAGAAAACAAAAACTAAGACAACTAAAATCATTATCGATTTGCCCATCAATCCTTAACTTCATTAGTGAAGAATGATAACATGGGCAGCAATAGGTATAAGATGCATCTTTCAAAATTCTAGGAAAAATCACAAACCTCTTTTGGGTCTGATTTCTTCTTTGTGCAACGTAGATGATGTGACTCATCTACTATTAATGTAGCCCACTGTCGCCCAATCATGCTACTCTGCAAGTGCTCAAGCATTGTGTAGGAAATGACCACAACTTTCGGACATTTAGTCAGATGTGCAGGGTTATCTTGATGACTAAAAACTGAGGAGAAAAGAAAAGTATATATAGGATAAGAACATGTGAAGAACCCATAAAGAAAGCAAAAATGAAAGAAAAATAAAGAAAAGTGAAAATGATAATAATAAACATAAGTTTAATTACAATATAGAAAACAGGCATTAAAACTTTTGAACATCTCAAGGACATAATTTGTTTGAGTGTCCGATTTTGTACATAGGTGAATATTTAGAAGAAAAGCAAGATGAACATAATGATTAATTCTTCTTTCTATAAAAAGGATATATATCTGAACTGTAGCAGAAGACACTATTCATGTTGAACTTTGTACATAATTTGCAATATTTCAACATGATGCCTCCAATAATTCCCAAAGAAAATGTATACAAGTTATAGGTATATCAACAGCCCACAGAGAAGTATTTAAGAGTCAAGTTAAGGTAATCCAAAACAGAAAGAGGCAGAACAAAACAATTTAATAACATTTCAGACTATTGTTGCTAAATTCCCAAGGGAAACCTGCTCTAAATAAAAGCGAACACCCACAAACTTCAATCTTGAAAGCAAGAATGAAAAGTAATTTTCACAAGGCCACTAGACTGAAACCTGAAGCAGAAAAACCAATGCCTTTTCAGAATGCATAAATGCAGCAAAAAAATATCACACCAAGCAAAGGTGCTAATATATATTCAGTGTAGAGTGCCAGCTTTTACCAATTTCAGAAACATGAAAAGTAAATGAATAAATAAATAGATAAACACACGAAAGAAAAAGACAATGGAAATCTGATGAAGATACCAAGATGGATATCTGAAGGTAAACAAAATGGAAGCCAACGCTCTAATTCTTCAGCCCATGAATATCTTAAGATAGCAGGGCATACAATAAGGATAGGACCTTCGTTCATGAAACAACCAGCAATGGCAATAGCCTGAAATAAAAATAATAGCCAATCAGGTATGCTACAGTGTTTCAGAAATACCTTTAAAAATGATAATGAAAATTATATTTCCTTTCCATATTAGAAAGATAAGGTTTACTAACTCCATAAGGAAATGGAAGTCCTACTTTTTAGTGGAGTTTCTTGTCCATTTGACAATTTTTTTCAGTTATCAAGTTCTCAAAATATCTTACTCAAGATTTGTTCTCATACTTTCAGTGTGAACATGATGCAAGGTTCACATTCATAAATAGCCATCTAATAACTTCCCATGTTGCATTTTTCTTTGAACAGATTGAGACCACAAACAAAAATATTTTAAATAAGAGTACGCCTCTGGACATAGGAAATTAAATAGGTTTCTGGGGTTATCCAAGTAGCATATGAATTTCAAAATTTGATGATATTTTCTTTCTTCACAAATCTTCCTCTGGAGTGTAGAAAATATAATGTGCTCCCTTTTTTTCCATTTTTTTTTTTTTTTTTTCCCCACTCTAAAGAAGAGCTTGCTTTTACCAAATAAATACTATAGTAATTATCAATTTAAGCACTTGAGAAATTCTCTAAAATAATTATTCCGGATTCTCTCCAAGTTTTGTTATTCAAAGTTCTCTTCTACTTGTCATAGATGATAGTTTTTTTTTTTTTTTTTCCCCCCATCCTCTCTAAGAATTTCTTGTTTTAGCAAATAACTATTATATCAATTATCAATTTAAGAACTTAAGGAATTCTAAAAAATAATTATCCCAGATTCTCTCCTACTTCCGTTGTTCAAAGTTCTCTTCTGCCTGTCAAAGACTAATTAAGAGTATGAATACCTTATAATCTTCACTACCACCGATTCCACAAATGGAATGTCACTTGATTGTTTGACTTACTCAATTCTACTGGCAAAGATTAACAAGGTAATTTACCTGAGCAACTACCATTTTTATTAAATCATAACTGATTGAGGTATTTCTCCATCAAGTCAAGAAACCCCTTGACAAAGGCAGCATTTGAGAGAAGAAAAAGAAACCCTTCATTAAACTCTTGCCACAAAACAGAAAATTGCATGATTCCAGAAGTTACATCTTTGAAGTCCATGCTTTTTTATTGTACTTTGCTGGATAAATTTTCAGGCTATATC
The DNA here is from genome assembly GCA_035583425.1 of Marsdenia floribunda. Classification (NCBI taxonomy): domain Eukaryota; kingdom Viridiplantae; phylum Streptophyta; class Magnoliopsida; order Gentianales; family Apocynaceae; genus Marsdenia; species Marsdenia floribunda. The sequence goes on along the minus strand of JAXGGT010000116.1, from coordinate 4,901,415 downwards.
AATAAGGTTACTACTATTTCTCTAACTTTTCACCAATATGTGGACAAAATTAATATGAGAAACCAATCTCAAAAAGCCCAACACAAGAAACATAGTTCTCAGAGTAACATGTATTAAATCTATTCAGTTATTTTCCATCATTCTAAATGTGAGAAAGAAACACAGTGCAAAAGATAACTAATCAAGTAACAAAAGAGTAGCAGTGCATTGAGCTCAAAAGTGTAGGAGTATAGAGCATCAGGAAGTTGCATGACAAATTTCTTATGGGCGACTTGAAGTCACTTTTGAACAGGAACTAAGGAATTCCACTTAATTCACAAAAAAGCAAGAGTTCTTCACATTGTTAAAGCTGGCAAGAAAATCACAATGTATCTACCATTTGCATCCATTTAACTCTTCTTTTCTTGAGATATATTCCCTGCATCCTTAAAAGGTTATCAACATGTGACCAGACATGAAAATGAAAATAGATCTAAAATTTCTATGAATAATTATCAAATTATTATTTTATTCAACATTAAATTAAACAATCATTTATTAACTTTGACTCATTTAGCGGATCACTAGTTTGAAGTAGGGGTATATTAGGAATACCAATACAAATAGTGAATGCATTATTGGTTTAAGAAATTCACAACCTCTTTGAGACAAAAGAATCTTCATTATTATTATTATTAAAATAGACAAACTTTTAAAGAGAGACAGACAAAAATCTTTCCTCTGAGAGAACAAATCCTTCAAGACATAGAGCATAAATTAAATGACTATTACCTGAAGAGTTTTTCCGAGGCCCATTTCATCTGCAATGAGACATCTCCCACCCCTCTGTAAGCCAAAGCGGATGCCTTCAAGTTGAAAAGGTAACAGTGTATCTAGCAAGACTTTAGGGAGGTTCTGCATCAATTCATTGACTTTTTCTTCTGCTAGGTGTTCTGGTCTGCAAGGAATCCATTTCCCAGAAGCATACGAGTGTGACATTTTCTCAACCACATTGAGTGTCCCCCAAGGTATCTCTTCATATTTAATGCCTCCACAGCTCTTCAAAGACCTCAAGACCATATCATACTCACTCAATCGAAATACACAAGCCTTTCCACCTCCACTTGTTTGGGTGTAGTGGGATGGTATTATCTGATCAGAGTTACAAAAAAAATGAAAAAAGAAAAAGAGAAAGACATAGCTTATCCCACTGAAATTTCCTCGGCACTGAAAAATGACAGAATAGTCTAGTACAGACATAAGTTCATTCAACATCCAAGTATCGAGCATAAAAGAATAAGATAGGTTCAGTGATAGCATGTATACTCCACCACAGACACTATTAATCACCCATATTTTCTCTGAATTTTCTACTTCAAAGGAAATCAACAAATTAGACATTCTAGGACGCCATATTTCAAAAGGTTGAAGAACATAAGAAGAGAAAAAGTAATTAACCAAGGAAAGAGGTAAAATTATCCTCCTTAATGTTTTTCACCTTTTTGTACCCCATTGTGGCTGAGGTCAGAACACACCAAATGCAGCAAATTCAGAAATTTTAAATCTACTGAGTTTAAGAAATTTCAAATCTTCTGATTTCAGAAAGAGACTATTTCTCCTTTTGCATGAAAATCAAGAGTTATATATGAGGAACCTGTAAACCAAGAATACTTTCTTAGGTCTAATATCTCAAGAAAACGTACAACCCACAAAAAGAAAAGAAAAGAAAACATCAGGAGCTAATTGATGTTGATCCATGAATAAACAGAAACCAATTTTATAAATAAAAAAGAGGGATAGGCGGGAGGGGGGAGGTTGAAGTGTTGCAGTGATCATACACAGGAGAGCAAGTCACTGAGCTTCTCCAAACAAGCTTCATCACCAGGGTATGGCACTTCCAGAATAGGCATGGGAGTAAGGGAAAATGAGTCGGGAGAGGAGATTTCAAGCCTGACTCGAAACGTCTCAGTTACAGGAGGAGGCATTTCAGGTTCAGGATTCGAACCAGAGCCAGAACCGAATTTTACACATGGGTACATGGATTTCGAAACAACAGATTCTGCAGAGACAGACTCAGAGGCAGAAGAAAGTTTTCTGCACTTGAAAAACTTCCAAGCGCTTTGAAATCCATATGGGCTTTCCGAAACTATGGCTTTGCGCTTAGATAATGCTGCCAAACGATTTGCTTCCGCCCTCTTCCTTTGCTCTTCTGTGATTTCTTCTTCTCCATGGCCTTGTGATTCCATTAGGTTCCCCCCTGAGGTAGTAGTGATTGCAGGAGAAGACCCAGCTACTCGCCAGTGAGTTGGGGGTTGGTTCGAATTTAGAAGATGAGAGCGAGGGAAAATTTTCCTAATTTTGTCCCTTTATATTATTTATTTTTTGGGAAAACGTTGAGGCAGTTTTACTGTATCGAAATTATGAACTCTCAATTTATAATTAAAGTTGTTAGTTACATCTTCTTCTGAAGTCCCATATCGCTTATTTAAGAGATTTTTGAGCAGTTATTAAGTAGGAGGTTTGAAGCTTTTTACTCAATTGATGCATTTTAAATTCGTAAAATGCACTTAAAATATATCAAAACGGATAATATTAGTTGCACGGTTAACTTATTTTTATTAATTAAATTTTGACTTTTAATTTATTATGATATTTAACCTATTTTATTTGCCCTTTTAAAAGACTTTTTGGACAATTATAGAGAGTAGACTTTTTTTTTTTCCTCTGTTACACCATCAATTATGAATGAAAAATTTTCGATTCAATCTCTTAATTGTATAAAACTTTAATTTCATAAAAATTAATTTTTTATCTATTTCTAATTTTTCAAATTAATCCTTTTGACCAAAATTTACCAAATTTGTTACTTTATCAGTATACCCATTAAATTAAAAAGAGTATTTTAGTCATTTCATGTTAAGAAAAAAAACAAAAAAGTGAGAATAAATATTTCAAATTCATTCCCTTCCCTTTCCCCTTTCCTTTTTTTTTGGATTAAGGAGGGAACTCCGCCGGCGAAAACTCAACCACACCTAAGGGCAGAGTCCCGACTACCGGCGAATAAACCTCGCCCCTCCGACCAGAGGCCCCTTAGTCAGAGAGGAGGCAAATCGAGGGATGTGCACCCGAGGGCAGAGGATCCGGGGGAGAGGACCGAGTAGAGCCTGAATCCCAGGACAAATCTCCACAAAGAAGTGAAAATTTAGCCCACGTGAGATTCGAACCCTAGCGGCCAGAGGCGCTAGCCCTTGTCACCCTAAACCATACCAACTGGTCTATGCCCCTGGGGGCTTCCCTTTCCCCTTTCCTTCAATTAATGTTTAAATGCTTATTTTATTTCTAATATATCTATTTTTTTCAAACATGAAATAACTAAAATATCCTTTTAATTTAATAATATGTTGGTAAAATGATCAGATTTTAGTCAAAATTAGTCGAAAGGACCAATTTAAAAAATTAAAAATAAATAAAGAATTAATTTATATAAAATTAAGGTTACAAGACTAACTCGACGAAATATAAATAGTTAAAGAATTAAATAAAAAAAATTTTCAATATAAACTATTTAAAGTCACTATTTTAATAAATTCGAATTTAGTACTGAGCACGTCATCCAAAGAGTTTAATTCTTATTGGGTGAAAGGCTCACTGGCTGCGAGTAGACTTTCAGAACTAAACGTTGCTGGTTTTCCTCATTTTCTACTTTTGATTCCTTGCTTCAGAATTAGTAGTTAAAAAAAGAAGAAAGAATGAATTTCCACTTTGTTCGTTGGTGCATCAAAATTCAAAAGAGATTTCTAATAACCAAAGACCTCAACTAAGATCAACCCTTTTTCTTCAAGGGGAATAAAAGTGTATGAAGAGCCATGCTAATGTTATCCATCCATCAATCCATCAAAAAAGTATGGCAGAATCTTGAACTGTTTGAGGGTTCTTCCCAATCTCAACGTGAGAGATAAAAAAACGAAAAAAGGAACGGCAAGATTGGTGAAAAAATGAATCTTTATCGCGAAGAAAGTTAAAACCTTGTTTTCGAAGGTGTAACAGATCGAAATGGGAAAAAGGGAGAAAAAATGCTTTGCTTTCAGAATGTGTTGTTCTTCCAGCCAGATTGGCAATTTTTTTTTTTTTTTTTTTCATTGGCTTTGCTTGCCTTGCCTTGCCTTCCCCACTTCAGTGCTTTTGATAGGAAACACGTTCTTAGTTTCTTTCTTTATTTGTCAATTTTCTTGCCATTGGGAACTCTTGAGTTTAGAGTTGTCTATTTGTAATCAAACTCACAAACTGTGTTTGGAATTGGAAGGGTAGGGGAATATATTCACGCATTGAGGTCACTGGATCAATCAGGAAGAAACCATAACTACTCTGTAAGTTCTACTCTTTGAATGTCTTTCTCTAATGTTCTGATACCATGTTAAAGGGCATAAAGATGTGATTTTGAAATACAGGAGGTTAAAGAAAATGAGTTAATTCCCTTATGGGGTGGGGTGGGGGGGGATCCTGCACAAGAAGTCTCTTCTCTTGGGCAATTCTTGGAAGCTTATTGATTGCATGGATTTATCAAGCTTTCCTTATACATGTTTGTTCTGTTAGCATACACAATTGTTCAAACACTGCTGTCAAGATTTGATCTTTTTCTGGGACGAAGTATGTTTTCTGTTAAATTTGTTTCTTTTGGTGTTTTTGGTTGATGGAAAGTTCTGAAATCTGGTAAGGAAGCAGGTTGAATTGAATCCAGATGAGACCTGAATATGATGATTATAGTGAAAGTGAGTATGCAACAGCAGTTGCAGCTTCTGCCTTTGCCATACATTCCCTTGAAGAATACCAGAAAGATTTGAGAATAGGATCTGGGAATCCCTTGAGCAGGGTGAAGACTAGAAAGGATCAGCTATCAGGGCAGACAGGTCCATGTAAGTCCCATTACTCAAAAAAGGATTTTCGCGTAGTTTCTGTCTTTTAAAGATGAAAAATTGTGACAATTCATGGTTTAAAGCTTCCACAAGGAGGCCACATGGGCAGGATAATAAAGCTTCATCCTCACTAAGACCTGTTCGTTCCGCCACCATGAACGATCAAATGAAACAGAGAAGTTCAAGTAAAAAATCAAATCCAGAACTCAGAGCAGAAGCTTGGGGAAAAACCCAGATGGAAAAACTAAAGAAACGGTACATTCATCAAATTGAATTCAAGATTAGCCCGAGACATGAAAAGGGAAAAAAAAAAAAAAAAAAAAAATTAAAAACATTGCAAGCAAGTAAGAAAACTCTTCTTTCTTTTCTTAAATGTTATGAATGGCGGAACTTCTTGAATTTCAGATTTGATGAGATAAATTCTGATTTACTTGCTTGGGAGAATGAAGAGAAGGCAAGAGCAAAACTTCAACTCGAAAAGAAGAAGGTTTCAAACTCTTGTATCTTCTTGAACTACCATGATTACAGTACAGGAACTTCACATGATTTACTGACAATGATATTGAATGATTGCAGAATGAATTGGCTCATAGAAAAGAAAGGTTCTTTCAATATTATAGAGTCCAGCTGGCTAAAATAGATCATATTGCTCAAGGAGCCAAGAAACAGGTTGAAGATAGAAGAAAATTTGAAGAATCTGCTGTGAAAGAAAGAGCAAAGAAACTCAGATCAGCCAGAAAATCTCCTCCAGTATGCTGCTTCTGCTTCTAATTGTTTCTCTTCTGTTATAGGTACATTATATTGCCATTTCCTTTCAATCCATCTTCTTTGAGGTCTAAAATTCAAAACCACATCCCGAGTCACGTGTCGAAGATGACAAGCTTTATGGGATTTACTTACTCCATCCACTAAACTCAATGCCAGCAAGAAACATGATCTATGGAGACCGATAATCCCATTAGTTAAAAAGTACTACCACAGATGTCTGCTTGCTTCCAATGAAGGAATCATGAAATCAATAGCTATTAATGAAACTTGTACTGCTGATTCAACAGGAAATTATACTAAAAGGTCAGGATGTTTCAGATTGGCTCCATATTTGTCTAAATACTACCATTACAATAACATGTGATGAAATGAAAGGAACTACTTCAAAGGGTCTTTGGCTATTATTATTATAGTTGCCAACCAGGGAACATTTATGTGTCTTCTCAACCCTGAATAGTACAAACATAACAGCTCTTCTTTTTTTTTTTTTCTCTTTTCTTTTAATCTCTGCAGAAAATTTGATACAAACAATAAATAATCCATTAAGATAGGCCTCAAAGGTTTTAATTTAGTCTGAAATATTAATCAAACATATTCTTAGCCACCCCCACTCCACCCCCCCTCCCCCCCTTCCAACCCACCTTTTCTTTATCATCATCATCTGGAAAGCAGTGGTTTATATATATATTCAGAATCTCCTTCTAGTTTTATGGCAAACCTAGGCTTCAACACAGATCCCCCACAAACAACACACCATGAAAGAAATGGAAAACAACAAAGATCATCAATACTAGTTATGACAAACTTTCATGATACCTATTCAAGGACTTGTGATACATATAGGATGAAAAAGAGGGTGGGGAGGGGGTGATTGTCAAGATCATTTAAGAGACAGGGATATGCATCGGGGAACAATTTCATCCCATCCACCATGGGCATGTTTCCTTTGATTGAAATTGCTTCCATAACCAACAAGACTAATTGCACAAACAGATGGCAAAGGATGACCTCAAGAACTTGGACATATCCCATCCATGATGTGATCACATTCAGAAGCAAAATTTATAGAAATCTCAAATTTCGTGCATCTAAATTTGTTTCTAATAACAACATCATTTGCCAATGAGAAAATTATATTGACTTAGCCCTCCCTAAAACACACTTTCTTCTTATTAATGAAAATTCAAATCCAGCAATCATCTCTATACAACTAATATATTGATATTAACGATCTTATTTGAAAAATAATCAAGATTCTTACCATGATTTGAGAATTTAAGAATCATAACTACGTCTAAAGTTTGAATTGGAAATGTTATATGTATCTATATATAGAAGAAAAATTAAAATTCTTACCATTCGAAATAATATTACGGGTTTGTAAAAGATAATGGGTGCATTATTATTTTTCTGTAATGAGTAAAATAATCAAACATTGATGACAAACTCTTGAAATGCATTACATAACATTCATTAAATTAAATGGATGATGATGATCAAATGTAAATAATAGGTTATTTTCTTTTAAATAATTACAAATTCGATATAACTTACCAAAAAAAAATTACAAATTCAATATGCAATATATATTTGACTATATATATATATATATTTGTATATGCTAAAATTTCTAAAATTAGAAAGTGAGAAATTATGTACGTATATAAATATATATTCGGAAAATTCTCTGATTTAGTCTCTTAACTATTTACGTTTCCCTAAATTAGTCCTATAACTTTAATTTTATCCAAATTGATCCTTATCTATTTTCTATTTCCCAAATTGGTACTCCCAACCAAAATTGACCAAAATTTGATCACTTTACCGGTATATCCATTAAATTAAAAGGGTATTTTAGTCATTTTATGT
>JAXGGT010000116.1:4871395-4886525 GCA_035583425.1 Marsdenia floribunda | reverse complement strand
CAGAGCCTTGACCTTACTGCTCTTGGTCTTAGCCAGCTTTCTTGCTGTTTCTTCAATCATTTCATTTAATAAGCCCTCAGCAGACCTTGGTTCTACATGTTGGTGCCGGAGAACTAAATTGATCATTTCATTTTCATCTGGTTTTCTATCTGCCTCAGCTGCAGAGGAAGATGATGCAGTGCTATTATCCCATTCATGTGATTGTGAATCATTGCTCTCTTTAGGCGATGTGGAGAAGTGCACTGGGTCGATTTCTTTATCAACGAAACACTCATCTTCAGTGTTTTGCAGCAAACAGGCATCAGTGTGCCTTTGGCATTCAAGGGAATCGCCACAAATGTTTTCTTCCAGACTAAACCCCGCTGCTTTGTTCTCAGAGTTCAGTTCAGTGACGAACAGTATTTTCTCTGGAGTGTCTTCAACACTTGCTGGCTCAGTGTCAGTTTTATTATCTTTAGTTTTAGCAGAAACTTCCATTTTTTGCTCCTTTCTCACCTCAGGTTTCTGAGAAAGAGAACCAGCTTTAGGCAATGAAGTGGATTTCTTGCTTCCTCTGGGGGACTGAGTTTGTTTACTCGCATTACCTCCATAATTCCATATACGATTGGGAAACCCTTTTTTCTCAAATGGCTTCATTGTCAACTTCCTAGGACTTTTTGCAGTTCCTTCCAATTTCTTTGCCTCTAGTTGGATTTCATTTGATCTGACATTGCAAACAGGACTCCTGCTAATGGTTGAGGGCGATCCGAAAGTGCTTGACAAACTATTCCTTTTCTTCAGATAATTACTTTTATTTGGTTCTCGGCCAGTATTTGGTGACAATGGAGGTGTTCCAGACATGGTAGACCTCGTCTCCACAGTAAGATCACGTCTCCTTCCAAATTTGCAGAAATCATGGCAGGAACCTATCGAAGCTCTAAGATAATTTGGCAAGGTTTGAGCTTCAGGATCCTTGATATCACAGCTGTCCAATGATGTCGTCCTCAGAGGACCAGCATCAGCCCTTATTTCCTTCCTGGTCATGGGGACAGAAACTGCCATTTTGAACTGAACAACCACAATGAATGAATTATACACATTATCAGTGACTAAAGAAAGATTCATCATTCCCAGTTATTGTCTTTAATCGATATGGGATTTACCGGAGAATAGCTCCATTTATTATTTATCTAGCATGAATCGAAAGTATATACTTTCATAGTAATGATTATTTTCATCACTCAAGTTTGAAACAATCATCACAGACATGAACAGAAGTAGTATTGTTTCACCTTCATCTAATTCTTGGTTACTAGCTCACACAGAATTACAAATGAGTCAAACGCCTTACCTACAAACTCTGAAAAATATCAGAGTTTTATCAGATCATTTGCTAATTGAGCCAAAAAAATAAATAAATAAAATAACAATGGCCCTTTTGGACTTCAAATAAGCAATTCATAATGGAAATTGTTAAACCCACACGCTTTTAAAAGCTTAAACTGATAAAGAGCGATTAAATTTATACACTTAAGGAAAAAACAGCAATAGAGAAGATTGGAAGATAAAGAGAATTAAGTATACAGACATAGAAAGGGAAGTTCAAAGCATATCATAGATGTGAGATGGGAATTTGGATTTTGGAAAACAGGTGTTTAAGACTCGGGGTCTCATGCTCAACCTTTTAAAAGAAACATTCTTTTCCCTCCCACCCTTTGTCTTCAGGCTCTAATTTCTTTTTAACATATTAACTTTACACAAGAAATATTAACCCCATTAATGGCGAATAACAGAAGAAGACAAGTCCCTAAATGTTCATAACCTTCTGTAATTTTCAGGCAACCGAGCTCACCATCAGAATTATCTCAACTTTCATGCATTGCTTCATAATGGCGAAAAATAAAAGGAGCTACCAGAGACATATAATTCCTTTTCCGGATTCAGACATTTTCATAAACAAATTAAAGACAAAATCTTGAATCCAACAAACTCCGTAACATGCATTTCCTTCAATTCAAGAATGACAAAAAGGCACAAACAAAGGTTCTATATCCAGGGACAATGCATCAAACAGTGGAGTTGCTTCAGGTTTCTCAGGGCCAGAACTTGACATCAACACTTTCACAAAATTACAAAAAGATTAAGAACCCCGAAAAAAAAAAAAACAAAAAAAAAAGAAATTCAGAGTTGATTTCAAACTTACATATTCTTCTGGTTACGTATTCAACATTTAAAAATTTTTGAGCTTGTGAAACCAGGGGCCAAAGAAAAAGGGCAAAATAGCAACAGAAAAACAACTGTAATTACAAATGTAGGTTCTGGGATTAGAGAATAATGCTTTTACGTGATGGATGAAAGAAATTGAGAAGAATTGAAACAAACAGTAAATCAAGTAGAGGAAGAAAAGGAAGGAAGGCGAACAAGAAGAAAAAGAACGGTTGGAGGAGCCCTCTTGAGAAAGGCTCCCACGGAAGGAAACAGATTATGAGTACGCAAAATTTATATACACCAATGCCATGGATTTTTTTTTGTGGGCATTTTTGGAAGCTTTTATAACAACCTCGATGAACGTTAAATTTACAGAGATGGGTTGTTCTAACATCTAAGAATCTAATTAGGACAACTCACAATTTTTCTTAAAACAAATTATAGATATATATTTTTTAAAAAATTTATGGCTCTTGAAATTCTGATGATAAGATCTTTGAGATATGACCCGCAAAATCTGATAATACCTACCCTATAATTATATTTTATGATATATTTATATAAATTCACGATATAAAATAAATTAGTATATATATATATTATAGAATTTACTAGACAATTAATATGCTTATAATATTTAGCATTTAATTGAAATTTTATAATTACATTTTTAACTATATTTTACAATATTGAATGATTTAATCAATCGATTTTATTTATACAATTAATTTTAATAATAATGATAATAATTAAACTAAAGTATATCGAAATATTTAGATAATGGTTGTGCATTTACCAAGTTCAATGATTATGTGGTTGTATTTGGACAACCTCTGACATATGTCAGATTGATCAATCAAAATATTAAAAAAAAAAAAAAAAAAAAGTGAAATTTATCCATATATATGGGTGTGATAGGATGCATTGGTATATCGATATAATTAAAATATATCGATTTTTATCAGATATTTTTATTGTAATTAAATGTTGTGATAAATATAATTTTATCTAAAAAAAAATGATTTATTGTTATATTTTATTTTGTAAGGATAAAATCATCAATAATATTGAAGATATATAAAGTTGAGAAAATCTTGAGAGATATAATTGAATTGGAGAAGTATCAGAATCCAATTAGAAAAGTCAAAGAGATTTAATTCGATTAGAATCCTATTTCATTATTTTCCATAAATAACAACTTAGAATACAATAAAAAAAAAAAGGGAGAAGTTAAAAATAATTTGAACACTGATTAAGGCCTTGTGTGAAAGCAGAAACTTTTATGAATTTTATAATTTAATTTATTATTTTTATTAATCTCGAGTCCCTATTTATTATTATTGCTTATTGTTAATGTTTGTGATTATCTGATTAATAATTGCATGATATTAGGTTGAATAGAAAGTAACACTTAATAAAATTCATGATACAGAATAAATTTGAATTTCTATTGTGTAATTTCTAACCTATAAAGTTAGGAAATTCCATAGAGTTTTAGGCGATTTAGTTTGTTAAAAAATTTGAATGATTTGGATAATGAAATTAGGGACTTTTCACTAATTAGGAATTAGGTCTAGTTTATATATGAGAATTTTACCATCGAACTCTAAAACTAAATTAATATTAACTATTATCGATATTTTTTATTACTTTAACATATTATATACTTGCAATCTTAGCATCATATGTCTTTTGTTATACGCATCTATTTCCTAATACTCTAATAATTATATCATCATTACATTTATAAAATTCTATTTTTTTTCCAATTTTTATTCTAAAAAAAAAAAAGTAAATCCACTTTTTTCAAAATAAAAATGTCACCTCACTTAAATTTTGTATTAATTCAAATACAACCTAATTATTTTAGAGAAAAGAAACAGGAGAAGAAAAAAATAAAGAAGAAATGTTATAGAAAATATTACACAAGGTCATTGTAATAAAACTTTATCAATATATACAACAAATGTATACATACATACATACATACATATTTATATACACATGTATATACACACTATGTTGGAAAATATAAAATTAAAATAAAAAAAAAATGATGAAGAAATGTAATGAAAAAGGAAAACTACACCACCATCAATGTAGTTTGTCTTGAAAGGTTTCCATATGAAGCATCGATTCATTGGGTAGTGATTTTTAATTTATACTTTACATATAATCAAACTAGATCTTGATTATAATTAAAACTAACAATATATATTAACTTTTTTATAGTGGTCTCATCTTCAAGGTATATATTAACTATAATTTTCTTGTACTTTCTAACTTAAAATTCACCCTTAGAAATATATATATATATATATATATTATGAAATTAATATTACTTTTCCATCCTCAACCAACCATACTACAATTTGAACTACAAAATTTATAATTAGTACGCAACTTCTCATAGGTGCAGACTTTTTAATTATTATTTTATTTTAAAGAAATATGTGTGGATTTAAAATTTATATGATTTTAATTCAATTATAATCATTTTTTTTTTATTTTATGATAGAAAAAATTGTAAATAGAAGAATTTTTCAAAGGTATGTAGTAAAAATAGAGAGTTTAGATTTTCAATTAAAGTCTACTAACCTCGATATCATAAGATAGACCGAATAAATCTACACCGGAAATGAATTAGGTCACATTACGTAATATCAATTCTCTCTATATATTCTTAAAATAATTTATATTGTGCTGAATTTGTCATGATTCAAGTCTGCAAATTCGTGATGCATCAACTACTTAGCACCTCTCGTTATATCAAAAGGAATATTTTGAGTTGACAATAAATATCTAATCTCATACTTATATTTCATAATATATCTATCATATATACTTACGATAATGTGAGACAGAATATCACATATTAATGATATGAATTTTTTATATTTTTCTTTTAATTAATTAATATTTTTGTGATGATTGAATTTTAGCAATATCGATTCATGATGATGAGTACAATATATATATGTATATATATATATATATATATTATGCAAAAAGTATTGGTGATGTTGACCCTAGTCAAAAGACTTGTAATGAAAAAGCATTAATGAATGGGTACAATGATGATCTATGATAAATTTAGGTTCCCTTGTCTTGAAGAAGGGGCAATCCAAATATATATCCATAGGCACGTAGAAGAATTATGCTTCAAATTTTGTCATGTTTCTACTTTATCACCAAGTATGTATATATATATATATATATATGTATATAATAAATAAACTAAATAATTTTGTATTAGCAGAATAATTTATTTAGAGAATTAGTTGAGGAGGAGGTAGATGAGTAATTTTGTAACCTTTAATTCCATTTTGAGACCCAAAAAAAAAAAAAAAAAAAAAAAACCTTATTAGTGTTAGAAATTAGTATAACTAATATTGATACTTTGAAACTGTATTTAAAGAATTATTATTTTTTAATTTGTTATTCACATTCAATTTAAGAATTAATTGTATTAATTTCGACTGTTTCTAACACATATGAGAGATTGATCAGCCAAAATTAAGATTGAAAAGAAGAAAAATTTATAATGGTAGCTAACTTGTATAGTGTATTGACTATTATGTCTGTTGATCAAATTCTAATTTTGAAATGTTATTTTTTATAATTTCAATATAGTCATATTAATTACTTTATCAATAATTCAATACTTATATAATTATTATATCCATAATAACATATTTTTTCTAAAAATAATTATTTATCAGACATTTTTTTATTCTCAATTAAATAAATTATACTTTTTTAAAAATATATTTTGCTCAATAATAAAATAAAACATTTACCCAAATACAATCTTATAATAAACACCTAGTAAAGATTTTAATTAAATTTATGGTTTCGATTTTTATTCCTTTATATATATATATATATATAGATTATAAAGTATTAGTATAAGGGTATTATAAAAATGTTAATTAATTTTTTTTAATAATAAATAAATAATCTCATCGAAATCGGAAAAAAGGGGAAAAAAAAAAAAAAATAAAAAAAAAACCAATTCTCTGGCACCAGAAAAATCAAATAAAAAGAGATTTGGCTAAGCTTTATGTCTCAGCAGGCATCATTAAAATGTGGGTCGCACCCCATGCACGTAATAAAAGTCACTCATACAGCTCCTGATTTAATTCCTTATATTAATTACTTATTTACGACCAATCAAATTCTTTCTTGATTAATTATCAATAATTATGTTAATTTAACTAATACATTTATTTATTTATTTTAAATTTTGAGTTTAAAAATAAATTATTTTTTAAAAATTAGAGGTGACAATATCTAACTCGACACAAACACGATATGAAATTAGGGTTACAGTTGAAGATTTGTGTCAGAGGGGGTCAACTTGTTTAATAATAATCGTGCTCGGATTGTATACAGGTACGTAACCATTTTTAACCTGTGTAACTCATTTAAATAATAATATTTTTTATTTTAATTATTATTATTATTAATTATATATTCTAATTAATTATTAATTATTAAATTACTTTTTTTTAAAAAAAAAATTTTAAATTTTATATTTAATAAAATTACATAATATTAATATTTTTTTTATAAATTAAATAATTAAATAATTAGATTAGCGGGTTGATATCGTATAATATTATTGGCAGATTAATAGATTTTGAATTATATAGGTGTTATAATCGGGTTGGTAGGTTGATAAGATTAATTTTTGTGTTCTAGTTTAATTTTTTCATGTTATTTCGGATTCGTGTCAAGTTAAGATTGACAGATTAAGTATAATTACTTTAACGCAACCCGACATAATTACACGAATTCAATACGATTGCCACTCCTAATTTAAACGTAGAAACAAAGAAACTAATTAATTAAAAAGAACTGACCGGGGTTGTTGAGTGATATTTTAGCAAAAATGATGATATTAATTTGTCACGTGGTGCCTACCTGTTAGAAACTGTGTGTACTCGGATATAATGGTGTCTTCCAATTTCAGCTATAAAAACCCTTTAACTTCACAGTTCCCAACATAAGTTTTTTTTTTTACACACACATTGCATATATATATATTATTTTAATTAGCTAGTGTTTTTTGGGAAAGAAAGAAAGAAATGGTTTCAGAGAGAAACTATATTCCGGGTAAAAAAAGAGTGTGTGTAATAGGTGCCGGACCGTCGGGTCTGGTGGCATGTAGGGAGCTAAGAAAAGAAGGGCACAATGTGGTGGTTCTTGAACAAAACCATGACATTGGAGGGCAGTGGCTTTATGAACCTAATGTTGAAGGTGAGGATCCTTTAGGAATAAAGGGTACTACCCTAAAGGTTCATAGCAGTATTTACGAGTCCCTAAGGCTTATATCTCCTAGGGAAATCATGGGGTTCACCGATTTCCCATTTCTGCAGAAGAAAGGTAGGGATATGAGGAGATTTCCGGGGCATAGGGAACTTCTCTCTTACCTTAAAGATTTTTGTGATTGGTTCGAACTAAGGGATATGATTAGGTTCAATACTAGGGTTGAATATGTGGGTATGTTGGATATTAATGTTGCTTGTAATAAAGATTTGATAAGATGGGTTGTTAAATCCAAAGATGTCGTCGTTGATCATAATGATAATAATAAGAAGAAGACGCCCGTGGCGGTGGCGGAGGCAGAGGCGGAAGAAGTTTTCGATGCGGTGGTTGTTGCCACCGGTCACTATTCTCAGCCTAGGTTGCCCACCATTAAAGGTACGTACACCTTTCTCACCCCACACCTCACTTCACCACTTTCTCGATTAAGAAATACTGATGCATGTTCATACATATATAAGTGTTTCATTAATTCTCTTGTGAAGGAATGGACGTGTGGAAAAGGAAACAGATGCACAGCCATGTCTACAAAGTTCCCGAACCTTTTCGGAATCAGGTAATGCAAAGATATGTGTCTATATATATATATATATATATATATGTATATATGTATATTATTTATGATAGAATTAAGTGAGAGTAAAATGGTAAAGAAAAAATTTAATAATATATATATAATCTGACTCATAACTTTTTATTTTTTAAAATTTTGAAATTTTTTTTTTACCTCTAATATAATTCAAAGGCATGACTTTTTTTTAGAATTATAAGTGAGATGACTATCAATTGAATTACACATTTCTATAGTTTTTTTTTTTTTTTTTTTAAAGTTTGAAACACTTTCGTCTATTAGATCATAAATAATATTACTATCAACGGAATTGTATCTTTTTGACATTTTTATGCTTTCTTATCTATTTTAGAGAATCTCATATTAATTGCAAGATAATAATTAAAGAAACTTTAAAGGAAAGTTATAACTACTTTAAATTATCACCTCTTTTTTTTTTTTTTATCACTTTTTTTTAAAAAAAAAAAAAAAAAAAAAAAGTTCTGTAAGAAACTTAAAAGAAATTAAATTAACCAATGAGAGCAGCATCTATATAAAGTAACTTTTAGTAACATGCAAGTATTGAAAGGCTTTAGCCCATCACCAGCTTTTTTACACTTAAAAGTCACACACAAACACACATTTACATCATTTTCGTACTAATAAGTGGCTTTATTTTTCTTTTCCGTACTATTATTAGTAATAAAGTGAGAAACAATATTACCTTTTTATAAGTTGAATATTATATACATATTTTTAAAAATTTTAAGTTGTGATTATAATTTTTTATATTTTTACGTGAAAATAGTGTTGATTCGAATTATTAATAATAATATATTTCCTCTTAATTAATTTAATTTATTACAGGTGGTAGTGGTAGTTGGAAACTCGTGGAGTG
Organism: Marsdenia floribunda; assembly: GCA_035583425.1. Classification (NCBI taxonomy): domain Eukaryota; kingdom Viridiplantae; phylum Streptophyta; class Magnoliopsida; order Gentianales; family Apocynaceae; genus Marsdenia; species Marsdenia floribunda. The sequence continues at coordinate 4,877,562 of JAXGGT010000116.1, read as the reverse complement.
GGCAAGATATTTCTTTGGAGCTTGTAAATGTGGCAAACGAAATTCATATGAGCTCAAGAAATATGATCATTTCTGAAGGCTTATCCAAAGTTATTTCTAAATATAGTAACCTTCATCTTCATCCACAGGTATCTTTCGCTAAAGAGAGTTTAGTAGATATATATAGTCTCAAATATTTAAAGTTTTAAAATGTTTGATTCTAAACATTTTAGATCTTAAGACGGTTTTTGGACTGAAATTATTTTCCAAAATTTCACTCAAACTCAAAAAAAAAAGTTATACTTGTTTAGACAACACCTGACATGCTACTATTTATGTCTATCCGGGTGGCAAAAAAATGAATAAAATATTCAATATATACATATAAATATATATAACTCAAATAAAATATCATCATTACACTAATAAAATATATTATTTTTGTCTTTCACTTACTAGACAACTTCTTAACTTGTCTCCACTTACTCCTCATTTTTCGCAATCCACTCAACTCTTTTTGAAAAAAATGAGTTTTCTCAAAAACAAGTTCCAATCCAAAAACACCATAAATAAATTAAATTTTAGAGCACAAGCGTACAATGATTTTTGACATTTATAATATTCCATTACTTAGTATTTTTTCGTCCACTGTTAAAATATAATTTATTTAAAATCTAAATATCATAATTATAAAATATTTAATATCAAGCCTATTAAAACTTATTTGTTCAAGACTAAATCCACTAATTTGTCTTATATAAATTTCCTTTTGTTTTTTTTTTTTTGGCCCGTCAAGAAAATTTTAAATTTAATTTCTGATATTTTTTCCTTTTTGTAGATAGAATCTCTACATGAAGATGGAAGAGTTCTATTTATAGATGGTTCTTGTGTCATTGCAGATACTATCCTATATTGCACAGGGTATGATAGCATATATATATATTCTTAGATAATGATAATATACATGCATACATACATACATATATAAATTAGATTTTTTTTTTTCTTTGTTATTGTTATTATTATTATTCTCAGGTACTCTTATGCATTGCCATTTCTTGACACCAAAGGGATAGTTTCCATAGATGATGATAGAGTTGGACCCCTCTATGAGCATACTTTTCCTCCTTCTCTCGCTCCATCTCTCTCCTTTATCGGCATTCCAAGAAAGGTACGTGAAAAACTTGTGGATCAATCTTTGGAAACTATGAAATCTAATTTACGGACATGCATGCTGGCCCGATCGATTAATTATTATTATTTTGAGTACTGTACATTATAAAATATTTTATTTTAATTTGACGTGGGGTATTTCGGATCGACCTTGTGTATTCATTGTTTTGTGGTGGTGGTGTATGTAGCTGATAGGGTTCCCTTTCTTTGAGTCACAAGCAAAATGGATAGCTCAGCTTCTTTCAGGGAAAAGAACATTGCCATCACCGGAGAAGATGATGCAGTCCGTCCAAGACTTCTATAAATCCAGGGACACTGCCGGCATTCCCAAACATAATACACATGATATTGCAGATTTTGAGGTACCGTAAATTAATTCTCGTCTAACAACCTTATGAATTAATTAATTACAGTCGTACGTGTTAATTAATGATTACTTCTTTCTTCTTTCTTTCTCTCTCGATCCATCTGTTGCATGCAGTATTGCGATCGTTATGCAGATTTTATAAATTTCCCGCATTTAGAAGAATGGAGAAAAGAGTTATGCTTATCAGCACTGAGAAACACAGAAGTGAACTTGGAGACTTGTAGAGACTCATGCGATGATAATGATGAAGAGATGCTTCAAATTGCTTATCAAAGTTCTCATTTCATGGCTCTTCCAGAGCCATGCAGAAGATTTCCGACACCTTATTAGGCGACCCATGCATCAGCCATGCATATATATATATATATATTTCTTTAAAAGATTTTATAGGAATAATTTTCCCACATTTCCTCTATTCGAGATACAGTCTGTTTAACTCGATCGCTTGGTATATTGAAGTCCACAAGTATTATTGAATTTAAGAAAGGTTTATACATACATATATATACTATAAATTAATTTGGGCTGTTTTTTGTTGTTTTGTCTTAATGCCCATTGCTATATTGTATTTGGGTTGTCATGTATGAGTCTTGAGAAAGAACATCTCTTTTGTTACTTCCATCATATACTCTTTTCATTAATATAAATCCATCATTTCAGACAAAAAAAAAACAGTTTCACCATTTGAGATTTAGGATTTAGGGTTTAGGTCTCATGGTTTAAGCTTAATGTTCAGAGTTTAAGTCTCAGGGTTTAGAGTTTAAATCTTAGGGTTTAGGGTATAGGGGTTTATAAGGGTTTAGGATTTAAGGTTTGAGGTTTAGAATTTAGGTATTAGGGTTTAAGGTTTAGGGCTTAGGGCTAATTAAGGATTTTTGGGTTTAGGGTTTAGGGATTTTAAGGGCTTAGGGCTTAGGTTTAGGGTTTAGGGTTTAGGGCTTAAGGTTTAAGGATTAGGGTTTAGGGTTAGGGTTTGTGGTTTAGGTCTTAGGTTTAGAGTTTTGGGTTTTAGGTTTAGGATTTAGGGTTTAGGTCTTAGGGTTTAGGGTTTAGGGTTAGGTCTTAGGGTTTAAGATTTAAAGTTTAGGGCTTATGGTTTAGGGATTAGGTCTGGGTTTAGGGTTTGACGTTTGGGTCTTAGGGTTTAGGGTTTAGGGTTTAGGTCTTAAGGTTAGGGTTTAGGGTTAGGTTTTAGGTTTTAGGATTTAGGGCTGAGAGTTTAGGGTTTAGGGTTTAGTGTTTAGGTCTTAGGGTTTAGGGTTTAGGTCTTAGGGTTTAGGGTTTAGGGTTTAGGGTTTAGGGTTTAGGGTTTAGGGTTGAGGGTTTAGGGCTTAGGGTTTAGGGTTTAGGGTTTAGGGTTTAGGGTTTAGGGTTTAGGGTTTGGGGTTTAGGGTTTAGGATTTAGGGTTTAGGGTTTAGGGTTTAGGTCTTGGGTTTAGGGCTTAGGGTTTAGGGTTTAAGGTTTAGGTGGGTTTAGGGTTTAGGGTTTAGGGTTTAGGGTTTGGGGTTTAGGGTTTAGGATTTAGGGTTTAGGGTTTAGGGTTTAGGTCTTGGGTTTAGGGCTTAGGGTTTAGGGTTTAAGGTTTAGGTGGGTTTAGGGTTTAGGGCTTAGGGTTTAAGGTTTAGGGTTTAGGGTTTGGGGTTTAGGTCTTGGGATTTAGGGTTTAGAGCTTAGGTTTTAGGGTTTAGGGTTTAGGGCTTAGGGTTTAGGGTTTATGGCTTAGTGTTTAGGGTTTAGGGTTTGGGGTTTAGGTCTTGGGATTTAGGGCTTAGGGTTTAGGGCTTAGGGCTTAGGGCTTAGGGTTTAGGGTTTAAGGTTTAGGTGGGTTTAGGGTTATGGTTTAGGGTTTAGGGCTCTGGTTTAAGTTTTAGGGTTTAGGGTTTGGGGTTTAGGTCTTGGGATTTAGGGCTTAGGGTTTTGGGCTTAGGGTTTAGGGTTTAGGGTTTAAGGTTTGGGGTTTAGGGTTTAGGGCTTGGGTTTAGGGTTTTAGGGTTTAGGTTTTAGGTCCTAGGGTTTAGGGTTTAGGTCTTAGGGTTTAGGGTTTAGGTTTTAGGTCCTAGGGTTTAGGGTTTAGGGCCTAGGGTTTAGGGTGTAGGGTTTAGGATTTAGGGTTTAGGGTTAGGGTTTTTGGTTTAGGGCTTAGGGTTTAGGGTTTAGGGTTTAAGGTTTAGGGTTTAGGGTTTAGGACTTAGGGTTTAAGGGTTAGGGCTTAGGGCTAGGGTTTAGGGTTTAGGGCTTAGGGTTAGGGTTTTGGGTTTGAGGCTTAGGTCTTGGGTCTTGGGGTTTAGGTCTTAGGGTTTAGGGTTTTAGGGTTTAGATTTTAGGTCCTAGGGTTTAGGGTTTAGGTCTTGGGTCTTAGGGTTTAGGGTTTAGGGCTTAGGGCTTAGTGTTTAGGGTCTAGGGTTTAAGGTTTGGGATTTAGGTTTAGGAAACAAAAATAAAGCGCAGGAAGGACTTATTCAAGATAAGAAAAGTTCAAGAAACAAGAATGCTGGCTTTGTACAAAATGAAAAAAAAGAAAAAAGGTTAAGAAATATAATAGAGTAAATCAAGATTACAACAAAAATACTCTCTTGGAAACACAAGAATTGAAGATACGGAATATGAAATGAAAATTTAAAAAGTTGAAAGAAAGAAAAATAAAAAAGAGAAGGAACTACAAATTCAAGATAAGAAAACTTCAAGAAACAAGAACTCTGGTTTGGATATATGTACGAAGTGAAAAAGGGGTATCAAGATTACAGAATCTTGTACAAGAATTGAAGATATGACGAAACATGAAATGAACAAACGTTTGTCAAGGAAAAGAGAGTTACTTACCTCTTTGCCTGAGAGAATTAGAGATCAATCTTGGAAACAAGAATTGAATATATGAAAGATGAAATGAACAAATTTCTCAAGAAAAAAGACAATTACCTCTGCCCACATCTTTTTCGGTCATAGAATGCTTATTTTGGTCTCGTTATTCTGACAAGAACAAAAGAAGAATGAACTCCTAGAAGTGGAAAACCACTTTTGATGACAAGAATAGAAAAATAACGAAAGTAGAGAAACCTACTAGATTTGAAGAAGTAAAACAGGGCAGAGAACCCAAGTTTGATGTTTATTTATAAGCTTCAATATTTAACTGTCTTGTCTTTCTGTATTACATCTGTGACAATTGACAGTAACGGAATTGTCATATCCTTTTAGAATTTAAATTCAATGAAATTTATCCCAAATGTCACTAACCAGTTTGCCCTTTTTTACTTCCTTTTGTCTTTATTCCTTCAAAAATTAACAAGTTAAAACTTTTAAAACACTTTCATGTATATTTATTTTATTTTCATGTTATAAAAGTGAATTAACAGGTTAAAAAGTTTTCAAAAAAGAATATAATGAAAAATATAAAATTAAAGTGAAAAAAATTCATATATATTAAAGGAAAAAGCATTTAAATTTTTAAAATTAATCACTCCACTTTTTATTTTGTTTATGAAAAAAGAGATTCATTTAAAAATATAAAATAAAAATTTCCATGTGTTCTTTTAGATTAAGTACAAAAAAAAATGATTTGATAAAAAAATACACAAATAATAATAATATTAATAAATTCATGAATTTAAAAATTAAAAAAAAAAATCATAAAAGACAATTACTCTATTTATTGCTTCAAGATAAACTAAGGACTAAAGGTGAAGAACGAGATTTTAAAAATAATGATTAGAACTAAAAAGTCAAAATTAAAAAATAATAATAATAATAATAATTACATTTAATTAAAATATAATTGTTAGAAGAATAAAAGTTTCTACACAAATATTTATAATCTTATATAACATATATATATATATGTTTGGGGCTATTATTATTAATGTGGAAGTTTTGAATTCACAAGCCTATTGTTGCTATTATATATTATTAATGAAAAAAAAAAATTAAATCTTTTATTTCTCTTAATATACAAATTTGTTAAATTAATTTAAACTTTTAAATTTTTTAATAATTTAATTCGATTTAACATTTTATTTATATTATTTTTTTCCTCTTCACAAAGCTTGATGAGATTAGGGATCTCCATGCAAGCAGGTTAATGGATAATAACCTTAAGTTTGCAAAGCTTGATGAAGGCCCATATGGGATTTGTTCGGCTTACAAAGAGTATCACTACTAAAAATAAGACTACATACGACGGCCCTACAACCGTCGTGTATAGTGTAAGAGGCATCGTATATACTATATACGAGTGTTCAACGTCGATTTTTGATCCGTCGTGAAAGTAAGGGTCGTTAAAAATATCCGACGGTTCAACAACCGTCGTATTTACTTTATACGACTATTAATTTACGACATCTATAGAACCGTCGTATATATTCTTACTATATACGATGGCTAAGGGACCATCGTATATATTCCTACTATATACGACAGCCGTAAGACCATCGTATATACTATTGCTATATACGGCGGCTCTATAACCAACATATATATTATTGTTATATACGACGGTTCTAGGACCATCGTTTATATTTTTTTTTAAATAAAAAAAAAATTTTAAAAAAATCTTATTTATTGAAAATGTCATATATATTAAATGGACCGTTATTTTTGCTTTTTTTTTTTAGTTTTAAAAATTTTAATTTTAAATACAAAAATATCATTTGAATT
>JAXGGT010000116.1:4852230-4871295 GCA_035583425.1 Marsdenia floribunda | reverse complement strand
CGTCGTATATACTCCTACTATATACGACAGTCCACTCTAACTGTCGTATAAAGCTCATTATAAACGAGGGTTTAAAAACCGTCGTATATAGTCCCGTCGTAAAAAGTCTCTTTTTTTGTAGTGTATGTATATATACACAACCACATGGTCTTTGGTCTAGTGGTATGAAGCATTTGTTTCATGCGAACGATATCGGATTTGATCCCAGATGTAATCTCAAATATTACCAAAAAAAAATGTATATATACAAAAATGGTAAGTGAAATACTATATTTGCTTGGAATATACTTCTGCTTGGCTATTTGGTAATAGACTTTCTCTCTCTAGAACTTGGTCGCCCAAAACTTCATGCAAGCTAAAAGTTCGGTACCACCTTCATCTACTAAAGAAGTGGACTAACTTCATCACAATAATAAGAAGCATAAAAGGCTTCCGGGTGATGATATGGACCAGGAAATGGAACCAATTGAGGTCCTAACTGAAAATGTATAGACAAAGAGAACATTCACAGATGTGGTAAGCCACAAACCTGGTACCCTGGACCTCTACCTTGGAGAAGATGATGACTTAGAAGTTGAATGGATTGAGCAAGTATTTAGCTCTATGGAGGATACGGGTAACCCTAATGACATTGTGATCCCAATAAGTATGGAGAAGTACTAGACTTTGTTTCGACCATGGAAGGTAGTACTCATAATGAAACTTCTAGGTAAGTCGGTGAGTTTTAGGGTTATGGAGCAAAGAACAAAAAATTTGTGGCAGCTACAATGGGGTTATGAACTAATTAATAGACCTAGAAAATGAATTATATGTAGCTCGATTTTACTCCCGGGATGATTATTTAACTGTTCTAGAGGGTGGACCCTTATAGGGCACTACTTGACTGTCTCAAGATGGAGGCCGAATTTTCAACCATCCGCTAAGACTATTTCAACCACTTTGGTGTGGCTTTGATTTTCATATTTGCCATTGGAACTGTTTGAGATTGATATTTTGACTACACTACAAGAAAATTAAAGATTTATGATGGCCAAATTCGTCGCAAATCCCATGTAAATTAAGATTTTCAACGAATTTGCGAGGGGAAAGGCGTCGATAAAATTTGCTTGCAAATTACAAGGGCAAGCTTCCATTGTCACAAATTTTGACGGATTTTCAAAGGCTATTTCTTTTTGTCAAAGTAGCAAAATTTTGTGGTGAATAAGGATAAAGGGTTAAATGGGTGAAATTTGTGGTGTGGTGGCTATTTCTTTTTGTCAAAGTAGCAAAATTTTGTGGTGAATTAGGATAAAGGGTTAAATGGGTGACATTTGTGGTGTGGCTCTCCCCTAATACCCCGTCCTATCTTAGGAACACAATTTGTTCTAAGTTTAGAGCGTCCCTGACGTCTACATTGGGAACATTCCTAGGTGTTCCAATAATCTATGGAGTAAGGCTGCTAATCAGTTCTTGGTTGAGAAGGTAAGGAAGAAATTGGCAAGATGGATAATGTAGTCTCTTTCGAAGTTAGCTAGAGTATTGTTGATCCAAACCACAGTCGTTCTCTTACCCACCTATGTTATGCAAACAGTGCCTATACCTAAGGGCACTGTGAATGAGATGGAACTACTATGTAGAAGCTTCTTCTGGGGCGAGAAGGAGGGCGTTAGGAGAATGTATACAGTGGCATGGGCAAAAATGTGCAAACTCAAGAAACTAGGAGGCTTAGGGATCCCAAACCTTTGGGAGTTAAACAAGGCATTACTAGTTAAATTGGGATGGAGGCTGGTAGCCTGCCCTACGGTGATCAATAGCAAACTTTTACATCAAAAGTATGGGATGGAGAAATTTTTTTCGATAAAAGACTTGCAGGAGCCTCATGTATATGGAGGAACATTATGGGTATGGTTGTAACGCTAAGGGATGGAATTAAATGGACACTTGGTAACAGGAGGACAATTCTGTTCTGGGAGGACAAGTGGCTTCTTGATAGACCATTGAAGGAAATTATACAAACTCCAACACTCCCATAAACTTGGAATCCACTGTGCAGGAGTTGTGGTTGCATAATAGTGGAGTAGCTGGGATTTTTGCAACCTACAGAGCTAGTTATCTTCAGAGGCGATTCAAAAGTTAAGAACTGTCTCAGTTGCTACTAATTTGAAGGATAAGCTAATATGGATGAAAACAACCTCAGGGCAATTCTCACTAAAGTCAGTCTACCAACCAGCTAGATGCACCCCTCCATCACTAACATACCAGACTGGAAGTTCAAAGGCCCGACAAGGGCATCAATGGTGTTATGGACTATTCTACAACAAGCACTCCTGACAAATGAATTCTTGTGGAGAAGGGGAATTATTCAAGACCTAAGGTGCAATGGCTACTCACACAGGCATCAGTCCAGCTTACATATCCTGTGAGATTGATATTGTTTGGCAATATGTGGTGCCTACACATGTTCGTAACAGATTTTGGAATCTGAGAGAGTCTGATCAGTGGATTACTAAAAATTTGGTAAGCTCTATTAGGAGCAAATGTCCCCTTGAGTGCTGGAATTATATGTTTAAACAATTGGTGTATGTCATTTAGATAAACTATGTACATAAAACTCATGATTCAGAATATTTTCTATCTAATCCGTTTGCCTTGGGTGAAAGAGGACTCCCAAATTGCTTGGATCTTCTTTCAGCTTGGACAAACAGTGGAGCATAGATTGGTAGTTAGGTTTCTTTGCATAGATAGGATAGTATTTTTTGCCCAATGACTCTTTTGCCTAAAATGTAAAGTTGTTGAACTTTATTTATGAAATGATATATAGATCCAGTTTTTAACCAAAAGCTAAGTGAAATATTTTTAAGTGAAATTTTATTAATAAAAGAAAATATATTTTTTATAATAAAAAATAGATATTTAACTTTAAAAAGATGGAGACAAAATATTTAACTTAAAATATATAAGTAAGTCAAATAAAATTAAAATAATAACAAACTTATCATATCTATGTCTTTAGCATTTTCATCATGGATTACAATCATCATCCGCAAAGAGAACTCGAATTCATCTTCTTCGTTCGTCAAAAACTTAAGAAACCTTGGACGTATCAAAGATCTAAAAGAAAATCTTAGAAAAGATGAAAGTAAATAGTCCATATTTGAACTGGATATGAAAGTAAAATTTTCAAAAATAAGAAAGAGAAAAAAAAAAAAAAAAAAAAAAACTTGATCGCTAAAGATCAAGGAAGGCTTTTACATGTGAGAGTAAAAAGTGAAAGAAAACCAAAAAAAGAAAAGAAGAAGAATAGGAAGGAGATCGAATAATAAACAAAAAACAAGTAGAGAATGAAACAAAGTGAAACTATAGGTTTTCTCTTGACCCCAAAAGAACTAAAAAAAAAAAAAGACAAGAGAAGCTATGCAACAAAGGGTGAGAGGAGAAAGAGAGAGAGATTAGCTCTTAAATACTACACAAATTTTTAATTCGACTCCAAACTTAGATTATTTCTCAAATAATAATTAAAATTTAATTCAATTCAGATTAATTATAGCCAGCAAGACTTCAAAAAAAAAAAAATTGTGTTGGATAATTATCATTAAAAAAAATTAATTTTTTTTCTCCTATATGCATTCTATTTAATGTTTGCTATAACTAGTTAATTAAATTTTATTAGTATTTTATTATATATATATATATATAAATCATTAATATTAATACTTTTTTAAAAGGTCAAAAGTATGTTGAGTGACAAGGAAAACAAAGAAAAGATTAATTAATTAAAAGAAGTATGTTCTAAGGAAAAGGTTATATATATATATATATATATATATATATATATATATGTCTATGTATGTATATATATACACAAACACTGTTATATATGCATAACTTTATAAACCCTGAAAGATTTCATATGAATTAGAACAAATGTATATTCCATTGAAAGAGAAAATAATATATATATATATATATATATATTGTGAATTGTTCTATATCTTTGGCCTAAAATATGTCTGAGTTGTCAAAGCAGATAATATTATTAATTTGAATTTGCAATTTATTCAATAATAAGTAAGATAATTATTAATTGGGTTTTTTTTTATTATTATATATATATAAAAAAATTTTTTAAAAAAACAATATATATACACACTATTTGTATGTATAACCATAGAAACACCAAAAATTCCACAGCCTTTTATTTATTTATTGTTTAGGAGTACAAGTATAGCTTTGAGAAGTCGTGAGTATGTATGTATGACTCAAGTAAAAATAGTATCTTTTTTGCATTTCCCATAGTAAGTCTCTAATACCCAACATACCCTTAATACTGCCCTAAGTTTTTTGTTTTTGGCCCCAAATTCCTTGCCCTAATTGGTAATCTTCAAAGTCTTTCATCTTCCCCGGCCATCTCAATACCATCTTCCGGTGGCTTCCACCGTCTTCATCGAATTTCAATTTTTCTGTAAGTTTATTATCTGATCCTTTATTGGATTCAGAATAATTTGAAATTTTAGGTTAATTTTCTTCGGACTGTCTTGTATTATTTATTATTTATTAATTTTAAGATACGAAGGAATTTTGTGCTTTGTAGTGTATTCCTGCTTCTATATATGTTTTTTTTTGTCAAGCTCAATTTTCTTTTGTGGTTTTTTACTGTATCAGTTACTTTTAAATTTTTTTTTTTTTTTTTTTGGTGGGGTTGAAAGATAGAAGTTGACCAATTTCGATTCTTTTTTGGCTTTACTTGCATCCAATTTTGTTGGGAATATTTTAGATTTTCGTGAGATTCGGTTGAATTCTGCATTTTCTGCAATTTGCTTTCTAGGTACCAATTTTACTTTATCTGCATTAAAGATTGCATAATGTCAATCTCTGTGTCTGGGTTTCCAACTTCTGAAGTAGAAAAGCTTTATACCATGCTGTATAGGGTCTTCGATTGTTTTTGGGTAATTTGTTGTGTTTATTGTGCTTATCTTCAGCTGAATTGTCTGTAGATTGATCTTTTCTCCCTTGAGCAAGTGAATTTTGCTCAAAAGTTCTAAATTCCTGTACTTGCAAAACCAAAATGATACAGAAATCTTTTATTAATGTATTCAACAATGTGTCTGAAATAAGAATGGCACTGATTATAAGCGCATCCATAAAAAAACTTAGGGTTTTTTAAGCACTGTGATGGAGAAAGGGGTCTTTTTTATTTATCTTTGAGGAGTTTGATAATTGCAAGTTAGCTTTACAATGATCTCATCTTTCAAACTCTGTATCTGGTGCTCCTCAGGATTGATGTCAGGTGGATCAAGAGATTGGGGCAATGGGTTCATATCTGCTTAGATATGCATGCATGAGTATAGTTCTTTCTGACAGGACCAAATTTTGATTTCTAGGACCTGCTAAGTTACATTCACTTGGTTTGACCTCGATCAAACTTAAATTTGTTTTTTCTGTTATTCTTTGATGCTTACTCATATTTTTCCACAGATTCTCATCTGGGTGTGCCACTCACAAGAAAATTGAAGGACCTACTCTTATAGGTTTCTGTAGCAGAAAAAGCATGAATATATGATATTCTGCTAAACTTAACATGCAAATGGAACCACAGGTTCCCTTAGATCATGAATCAGGCCTTCATCCTGAGAGCATTGTGGCTGAGAACAGAGTTTCTGGTGTAACCAATTCCCTGCAAGATCATGCTGCACCACAGCAGCCGGGTAAGTTATTTGATTTCTTGGTTGGGACTAAAGTAGACATGCACAGCACCACTGATATTATCATCTTTTTAAAAAAATTCTTATATTATGATAAATTTTCTCATTTCTACTATTTGTTAGTCTTGGCATTTAATCATTTTTATCAGGCATACGTTTCAGGTTATGAGTAATTTATCTTATCCCTTAACCATTGCATTAACATTTGTCTTTGTATATCCCTTAACCTAAACATTAAGGTTGTCTTCAGCAGTCATTCTTGCTTTCATGTTTACCAGTCTTGGTTGAGTCTATGTTGACCAACTTCAACTATTTATATTCCATAGCTATGTAAGAATGTTGTGAATTTAATTTAGTTTTATCTCTTATATAGTGAAAAAGCAAACACGACAATGGGCTGCTTGGACTCATCAAGAAGAAGAGAACTTCTTCTCTGCTCTTCGACAAGTTGGCAAGGCAATTTTAATCGTTCCTTTTTACTTATGGTGCTATTTTTAGTTTTATGTGGCTTCTATATAGTCTGACTTGCATTGTGCTATTTGATCTACAGAATTTTGAAAAGATCACTTGTCGAGTTCAGAGTAAAAATAAGGATCAGGTAAGCTCTGATCTTTAATTGTGTATCACTGAATTCTTAGTTCTTGATGATGTAAAACTGAATTTAGTTCCATTTTTTCTTTGCCTCTGTCTCTTCCCTTGTCATTTCAATTTGTAGGTTAGGCATTATTATTATCGTCTTGTGAGACGTATGAACAAGTTGTTAGGTCCAGAACTTTGGCTTGATGCCAAAAACTCTAAAGACACTAACGCAGCAATGCTTCGGTGGTATGTCTCACTTTAATCATTAGCTTTCTTCTTTGATATGCTGAATTCTACTGGTTACTTCTTCACATGGAAGACACTAGGGAACATAATGGAACTTATGATAATTTGATCGTAGTCACTTTTTCCGAACACAGCATTAGGATTCGGTAATTCTGGCAGTGATTATGTGTCAATTGGAGCGATAAAATTATGGATATGGTAGGCTAACAAAGCATATGGTTTAAAATTACCACTCTTTATGAGGTGTTTACTTGAAAAGGTTTGGTAAGGTCATCTTAATAATTACAGAAATAAGTAACTAATGAATGTAATCTTAGTAATTATTTTCTTTCTATCTTCTGATCAAATTAGTTCATGCTAAACTGGAAAAATAAAGAAAGCTATATTATGTTGGTTCCTACTAGATTCCGGGTAGCAAAGTTTTCCTGTCTCATTAGCATCACTATTTGTGTTTGTTTCCATGACCCTAAAACTTGAATTTAAACTTTCTATTATGGTTTACCTTATAGAAAGTTATCCCGCTCAAGAACATGATAAATTCAACTTGATAAATTGCCATGCATGGACAATGACAGCCAAATCTTCTCCTTTCTAGTTACATCAAATTTGTTAAATTTTCACCAAATGTAAAAGCTTATTAAGTTGATAGAAATTGACAGAATTATTCACTTAGCACACCCCTCATGTGTAGGCCAAATACAAATTATCAATAACAACTATACACATTGACACTAACCAACAAATGAGGTAGAGCCAAGGCTTGAACATGAGACCTCCCATCATGATACCATGTTAATTTTTCACATCATCTAATAGCTTAAACTGATAGAGGGGGTCGAATTTAATAAATTTTCACCTCATTGGATTTATACACTTAACACACCTCTCATGTGTGGGTTGAATACATGTTGGTAACATCCAACAAATGGGATGGAGCCATGGCTCGAGCAGCGGACCTCCCCCTCTACATCTCCTCTAAAAACTTAAGCTGCTAAAGAGATAAAGAGGGGTTGGGTCTATACACTTAACAAATTTAAAATAATAGTATTGATTGATTTTTATATGGAATTGAATTTGACTTGAAAACAAAATTTTGTGTTCACAAAAACTTATTTCTTTAATCTTGATAAATTATCTCAAATTTTGGGATTGTTTCACATTTGGATGTAGGTGGTCTCTGTTGGAGAAGTACAGTTGTAAAGCATCAAAACTTCACTTGAAGCCTAGGAGATTCAAGTTGATTGTAGAAACATTGGTTAGTCTTGACAAAATTTCTTTCATGATATGCTTGGATGGAACTTTCTGTTTTCATATTATATTTTTGATTTAGCATAATGTTTTTCCGTCAAACTCATGGTTCCCATTTCCCATGAAGGAAAACCAACTTTTGAAAGATAGGAAAAAGACCGTGAGGAAACGATCTTCTCAAGGAGAAAACAGTTCTCTGAATCTCCCAACTAGTGTCTTCGACCAGGGCCGAGTTCCTGTCCATGAGAGTCGTCCAGTGAAACCAGTCCTTGTTGACAGTCAAAATATTCAAAAATTTGGTACAGGAAAAGGATCTTCAATAAAGCGGCAGGTGAATATGGGCATCAACCGAAGCAACTACAAAGCTGATGCATCTCCTGCTAAATCATCCAAACATCGAAGAAAAACAGGTCTTTGTTGGATTAATGATATCCTGCACTAAAAATGTGGTCATTTTTTCTCGTAGAATTTCTTTTTCTTTCTTAGTAATGAATTATGCCCTTTGTCTCTCCTTGTTCTAGAAATTCAGATTGAACTCAGATGCCTTACCACTTTGTTTATTTTATGATAGTTATTTAGTGACTGTCTCTTTCTCCATCTCTCCCTGGGTGTAATTAGATCAAATTCATTCTGGATAATTGGTTATGTGTCTATATCATAAAATTAATACCTTTACCAATAAAACAACTGAATTAGATATTAAATGACGGATTTTCCCTTTCTTCATTTTCTTCTTCTTTTCCTGTTAGTTGCAAGACTGGAGGTTTTCTTGAGATTAAAATCATGAAATTTGATATTCGGTAACGGCATGCTTTATGTTAAAAGAAAGCATGTATACAGTTGGTCATTGAGAAACTTGGTAGATCTGGTAAGAGCACTAACATGATTGACACAAAGAAAATGATTTTTCAATAGGTAGACAGAACTGAAGGAAAATGCTCGGATAATCACAAGCATGGGTTCATTTTAGGATTTAGATGTAATAATTATCATTGAATTTATTAACCTCTGTAAGCCTACAATTACCTGTCAGTTGCTACTACTGTCACTGGTAAATTTTTTCCATTTGGTTCTAATTTCATACTTCACCGACATCAACTTACCTTTTTGAAACATGATTAAAGTATCAAAGTTCTATATGGAGAAGTCTTTAATCATTATTACTTTCATCTTACCTTTTTGAACATAATTAAAGTATCAAAGTCTTTTATAATTGTTCCTTTCACCTAAATGACATATCTTTGGGTATTGATTTCTACTGACTGATAGTGTTCCTAATGTTGCAAACTATGTGGCAGTTGGTGCTTCAGCAGCTGCATATAAAAGATGGGAGAAGGCTGCAATAGCTGGGGTTTCCTTGGTTGCTGATGCAGCAGAACATTTGGAGCGAACATCTACCGATAAAGAGGTTGAACATGTCCAGGATGTTAATGGTGAGTTGTTAGTAGTGAGGGGTGCATTCAATGTTGTCAATTATTGAACATTTTAATTTGTATGTAAAGGAATTCCTTTTTGACATGTTCAACCCAAACTTGCCATTTTATTTACAGAGCAAAATGGTTTTGACTATGGTGACAAGGATGCACCATCACTGCCAAACAACTTACAGAGTTCCATGAAACTTAAGCTGCAATTATTTCCAATTGATGAAAATACTCGAAGAGCATTGGAAATGGTGGGTTATTAGGATTTTTTTTTTTTTTATTTTTGGGCAGAAACTCTACTTCTGTAAATAGATGATTCATTTTTACCAATCTTAATCTGGAATCTGGAATTTTCTTTTCACAGGATAACCGTAACCCTTATCTAGAGTTGACTTTGAGTACACGAAAGAAGATACCATCTGTCCTGGAACATCTCAACCGCAAATGGGGAACCTCTAGTGTTGCATCTGGGGACCTAATGCTTTTCCCTTACAATGTACAGAATGTGAACATGGTGGGTTATCACAGATGGACAAAAGATTCCACTCTTAGTGCTGCAGATGTATATGCACTTATAGGGAGTCCTCCAGTTTTCCGCCTCAGGTATATTGCATTCAATTTCCTTTTTCCACTCATGGAGGTATTTATGATAAACGGTGACTAATCTTATTATTTCCTGCTCAAGATATGGATGGTTCCTGCATTCTGCTATTGGACCTGTGACATCTCAATTACCATTGCCATGCTCCAATGAGCAAACCCAGAGGATGAATGTTGTGAATGAAGACATTTTGGATTCAGTATCCAACCCCAATCCCCGAAGTCTTCACAAATCTGAGAAAAATTTAGATCTCCATAAAGATCCGCTTGGTTCTGCCACAAAAATGAGTTTGACAACCGCTTCATCTGTTTGCACTGATTTAATTCAGCAATATTGCATGCCAATAGGTATTTCTGGATCCAGTGATCGTGCCCCTGCATCTTTATTGGATGCAAAGGAGGGTGAAACTGCTACAGTCATGGAACAGGATAAGCATCAGGCAAGCACCCATATATATATATATATATATTATTTTGTTAAATGGAAACCATTAGTTGAAATCTCTTGAGGTTTTGTTTATAAATGTAGTCTGACTATGTGATGTGTCTTTTATTTGAATTAACCTGTTGGAATATCAAATGAACTTGATAATCAAGTTCATTTAACTTCATGCTTCATTTTTTTTTTCCTTGGCCAGACTAATTGCTTCATGTATATTTGTCAATTATTAGCTACATTATCTAACATTTGAGATTTTCTGAAGAACTTGTGAAGGATCTGCTTCTCAGTTTTGACTGTCCACAAATTGCTAGATTAAATCTAGAGAAGTAGTTCATCTTTTGCTTTGTTTATTTGGTTTTAAATGGTGGAAAATTTTGTATAATTATAAGCATGGCCCCAGAGTGCAAAATGTGTGTCAAGTCTTTAAACAAGGAAAGCTGTAATAGCAAATTTAATTTCACTTACTAGGTATGTAAAATAAAGACAAGGTCATTCCTGAATCCTTGATTGTAATGTTTCCTGAAATTTCTGATTGGTTGCACCAGGGAGATTCAGGGGTACAAAAGGCTCCTGCATTATCAGCTGGAGAGTGGGCCGATAGCCTAACCAACATCAGTATTGGTGATCTTCTTGAGTCATCTGGAAATGATGAGGTGGATTGCGTCAACTCACATTGGCCCAGGATTTCTGGTGGCCTTCCTCAGATTCCATTTAGCTGCGACTCTTTTGACGATGCTATTGCTGCTCATATACGTAAACATGAAAACAGAACCAACTCTAGTCCACCTCTTTTGTCTCATGCATCTAGCATATGGGATGCTGAAGAAACATGTGATGCATTCTCATTCCAAAAGAATGTTTTCTCTGAAAAAGTTGATGCATTTAGTAAGTCTTCTCTGGAGACCTCCAGCGAGATTGCTCAGAGAAGTTCCGCTGAGCCTGCCGGAGAAACTGAGGTTTAATTTCTTGCTTTCCTCCTCTGATATCTTAGTGCTGAATCAATTCCTTGCAAATTTCCACACAGCTAATAAAAAAGAATTTTCTGTAGGAGCTGTCTGATGTTGATAAAGCCTTCATTGATGATCCTGTAGAAGGACACCTTATGGATAAATGTGAATCTGACGGCCATACTTCAGATAGTTCCATCAGGGATCTCAATGGTCTTACTGACATTTACTGGGTAATGCTCCTTGAACTTTGTTTCCCATTTTATGTTTATGCTACGATTTTCTTATTGAATAACCCAAAGGAGCAGCTTGGTCATTCTTTTTTCTTGTTTATGATGCATGCATGCCCATATTTTTCTTGGGTTAAGAAGAAGCTACGCTCGCATATGTTAATGTATCGAAGCTTTCATGAAAGATATTCTTGTAGGTATCTGATCTAACTCCATCTCTTTCATCTGGCAGCCTGATTCGTTAGGACCGTTAGACTTGGACATACCTTCTTGTAGATACCATAACGATGATCTGATTTTAAGCGATAGCCTTGGTGGTCTGAGCCGCCTCATAGCCAGCAGTCTGGATGCATTTCAGAACTGCTCATTTTTTGGATCAGAAAGGAAAGATTCTGCAACAGTTCAAGCTGGAGAATCTGCCTCTGTTTCAAACGTCAAAATGGGCACTGAAGTATAAACTATAAAGCATCCCCCCAACAAATGGCAGACTGGAACTTGGCTGGGAAGGAGGAGGACATTTTGGTCCAGAACTTCCACACTGGAAATTTTCTTGTGTTCAATTTAGCAGATGAACCTGAGAGGAATAATTTATCGTAACTGATGCGGATGCGGTAACTTGTGATTGACAGTCAGTCAGTCCTTGGCGGTAGATGTAACATTTCCTGAAGACGACGAGTTTCTTGACTTACTTCTTTTGTTGTGAATATTGACCTTTGTATATCATAATTAGACGTTATGTGCAGAAAAATATGTGTAATCAAAGTGGGTAAAAAGTTCATATGAATATATATATATATATATATATATATATATATATATATATTTTCTTCTTCCTCTTCTTGAAAGAAAGAAGCCATTTATTGAAAATCGCTAATTTATGGTCAATCATATTTATCTTCAACATAATTTAAAATATAATTTTAATAGAAATTTTAATATTTTTCACATAAATTTGAAATTTTTTTTTTAATTTATAAAAATGTAGTTAAATTATATATATATATATATATATACAAGTATAGAAATGTAGTTATTAGTTATATTATTATTCAATAAAATTGGAATAATTATATCTCACATATTATATGTAATAAATATCATTTACCAAAAAAAAAAAAACAAATAAATATCAAAATATTTTTTTAGAGTAAAAATGATATTAAATAATTTACCTTATAATTAAAAATAATAATAATAATAATAGAGTTATAAATAAGTCAACTCGATCTAAGTTTAAAATTTTTTGAAGGCAAATCTAAACTATGTTTATTTAGTGAAATAGTCCTTGAATTAATTTTTTTGTGACATTGATCTCTAAATTATGTTAAATTGTGTGAGATTTGTCTTTCTGTTAAAATTTTTTATTATTTTATTATTAATTTCAAAAACAAAATACCCAAGAAAATTTTAATAATTTTATAATAATATTATACAAAAAAAAATAATAAAAAGGCCAACATATATGTATATATGCATGATAAAGAGATGAAAAAAAATATTATATGTATATATATTTGTATTAATAATATATTTTTTTCTTTTGTATAATGTTATTGTGAAATGACTAAAATACCTTTGAATAATTTTAAAAAAAAATTAACTATAAAATAAGAAAAAATTTTAAAAGAATAATCAATCCCATATAATTTAACATAATACAGAGACTAATGTCACAAAAAAAAAATTAATTTATGAACCAATATCACCAAATGAACATCGTTTAGGGATTATTTATGCCAATTTGCCATTTTTAAATTCAGAACTTTCAGCTAAACGAAGAGGGTTCCTGTCAGAGTAAAAAAAGGAAAAAAAATAAACAAGTATTTACAAAAACCGCAGTTTCCAGTGACACATAAATGCTGCCTGCACAAGTCAGTCCATATTGATGGAGTTTTTTATGTTTTTTTTTTTTTTTTTTTTCCCCTTACAATCTCTTATCTTTTTCCTAAAGTCAGTCAAAAATCAAGAAAATGATTTGCCCGATCATGGCGGCTTTTCTTCTGTCTTATATTTTTGCTTCCCCATCCTAATAAGCTCCTCAGTGTAAAGCTGAGCTCATGGGAAGTATGCTGCTTCAAAATTGAGCATACCTTTGTTTCTATTTCATTCGAAGTAACTTTCTTCAGTTTCCTGCTTCCTCTTCTTCTTCTTCTGCTAAGACCAAAACATCTTTTCCCTGGGATAATGGTCCTAGAAGTGCTGCCACCTGCACCTGATTGAAGGTTCTTGGTCACGATGGAGGAATGGAGGGATGTGATGCACGATAGAGATCCCTTCTTCTGCCTCGTCTTCTTCTTCTTACCTCGCCCTTGTTCTTCTTCCTGATGATGGCTTTGCATTTTGCATTTTTGATTTGAAGTCTTCGGACAACAACAATCTTCAAGATTCATCCCATTCAACTTCAATAAGCTGGTTTCTATAAATCCAATGTCATCGTCCCCAGTAAGTATGTTCTGATTATTTCTTGGTGAAAGCCTTTCAAATTCAAACTCAATCTCTTGATCAGTTGTGACAGAAGAAGCAATACTGGCAAACCAACTTAGGCAGTCACTACTAGATACCTCCGCAGGTCCAACGTTTTCATTCTTCAAACGTTGTTGAATTTCTGATGAAGAAATTGAAACAATAGCCTCTGCTGCAATCCTATCAAAATCCTCACTTGGAGGATGTTCATTCTTGTCTGGGCTAACTGGTGCCTTCAAATTTGCACCTGCAGACAATTTAAAAAACGTGAGTTACCCTCGTCACTATTGAATGTTCCGTCAGGGAAGCATCCGATGTACTGTAATAGTGTATCGAGTTTCATAAAATGACAGTTTTTTTTTCCTAATTAAGATAATCTTTTTAGTACTTGTTTTACTGGTTTGAACTTCATAGACTAAGCTAACAGTGGAAAGGTCCCATCTTTGACCATTTCATATCACCTTTGTCGTTAGATGATTATGAATGGTGTAAATGCTCAGGCAATGGCAGAAAAATGGCTACCCTATTGGTTGGAGTAGGAAGTGCTGAAAATTAGCAAACTCACCATCAATGTCTGGATTCATCCTTGGCCTATTGAACTGCCTTTTCGAATTCTCAGAGCTACTTACTTCATCTGTTCGACTGTGTTTTTCCTGGGAAACTTCAGCTTCTGGTAAACAGTTCTGAGGCATAACATCGACAACAACAATATCTTCAGATGAATTAGCATCGCGTGACTTTTTAACGCACTCTGCAGGAGAACTCTGCTCAGCAGCATGTTCATTATCACTGCTTCCAGTTTTACAACAACAGCTTACACTTCCCAGACTTGGAGTACTTGCTGGATTTCCCTTTGAATTGCAATACTTTCTCTTAATCCCAGAGTTAGATGAAGATGATCTAGAAGTCTTACTCAGTAAGTCAGGAATATTAAAACAAGGAAGTGCTTGGATTGCAAAGGGAACCTCTCTGAAATTACAAACTGATGTTCGCTGAGAAGTAACTGAGGTTGATGCTTCAGTTTTGACCTCATTGGATTTTAGAGCAGGTGAGCAAGAATTGGTTATACTAGAATGGAGCACACTCTGGTTGTTATCATCAAATGCTTCACTTTCTTTTTTGGCAACTTCTGAGGCCAAACTTGTCCTGTCACCACATAGAGGTATAGAGACTCCAGCCGTGGAATCTTGAAGACCAGAGATTAAGCCACTTCCTTCATCTCCTGCAAATATAAATGGTAAGATGACAATGCTACGATACAAACTTTCAAAGCAGGAATGTATCATTGGTCCCAGAGGGTACAATCAAGGATAAAAACAAACCAGCCTTAAAGCTGCAATTTACGAGCTTCAAAGGCCTGTCCATTTTAAGTGTAAAACTTTGGAGGAACGATCAATACCTTTTCCTTCCGGAACATTGTGGGTGCTTTCTTCATTTTGAACATGGGATCCCAACTTTGACTTTCCAAATGAATCCTGGTCCTGGGGCTTGATGATGTCTGTGCAACCGGAGTTGATAAAATCAGCAGAATTCGGAGTTTCTGATTCATCAAGCTGTATAGGTTCATTCAAGTCAAACAAAAATGTGGTTTTGCTGCATTTTGTACTGCCATTGGAAGAAGATGTTTTGTTTAGTTTTAAGGTATTCTTGGTAGGAGATGGAGAAGTGCTTTGAGAATGGTCATATTGAACTTGAGGCATCTGAACAGGGTTTCTGTCCTTTAAACCTTGTTCATCTTCACTATCAATATACTCCTCAGCTGGAAGTTGCAGATCCAACAGTCTTTCACCACTGTAGCATACTTTGGACATTGATATTCTTTGTTCTTCCAAGGAATTTTCTTTAATGTAAATCGTAGAACCAGCTCGTATGCTCTCCTGTGAAACAAGATGAGTTGAAGGTATTTGAAAATTTCCTCCAAATTGTGCTGGTGGAGAGTATGCCTTCTGAAAAATATTATACTGCACTTGAGATGGAATCAAGTTTGACTGTGAACATTGCATTTGCCAACGATTTCTTGATACTTCATTCATCAGTTCCTTCTGTCTGCTGTACAAGCGATGCAGCTCATGAACCTAGAAAAAGAATCAAAGAATTCCCATTTATGGTTCTGTTTCACATGGCTTCTACTTATTCCTTCGTCAAAATAACTCGGAGCGACTAGAAAATTGAAACTCTTTTACAGCAATAGGAAGGAAAACTGGAAACAAGACAATAACAAAAGAAATACATATATATACAAGAAAACATCCAAAAGTTTTTCTCAATTAGATAAAGAATGATCATCTCAAGAACTCTAGATTATGAATTTTCAGATAACTTTGAAGTTCAAAATCTTGATGTCAAGTACCTGATTTCTGAATACTGCTTCATGTTTCAGCATCGTCTGTCTTAGTATTTCCTTGTTATAAGCTAAGCATGGATCTGAATTGGGTGATTCCGGCAAGACATTGTAAACCATACCAATTTTACAGGTAGAAGAACCACTGCCAAGAACTTGCCACAAACTTCCACTACCACCTACATTTTGATCTATGATGTGGTAATACGCAGGAATATAGCTTGTACTCTGCATCTGTGCTCCACTTCCTAGGAAGATTAGAAACCAGTAGGAAAATGGTTACCACTAAGCACACCAAAATAAATTAACACCGACAATATCTGAATCACAACCAACAAGAAATACATAGCAAAGCTGCCAAAAGAAAGGATTTTTTTTTGTCAGATTCAAAGAAAGCTGCAACGAAATTAACCTTTCAAGACTTGATAGAGATATATGTGATGTATTTATCCATTAAGAGTTCAGAGAAATGGAATAAGAATAATAAATATAATTGGATTCTGTCATCCGGTAGCACAAAAATAGATTAAAAATGAGTACATCATAATCAAACTGCTGATAGAAACTAAGAAAAGCATTGGGACCATAGTCATGGAGATCAACTAGAGAAAATTTTCAGACACAGTTCCATCATTTTACCTCTCATAGTCATACATACAGAAATGATAACAGAAACAACGATATTATATACACACACACACACATATATATACAAATATCCCAGAGATACCAGACAAATACAATTCAGCCAATTCTCTTGCATTAGAGGTAGATACTAAAAGTGTATTAAAAGAGAGAGAGAAGAGGAAGAAACAAACAAACAAATTTAATACACATGTGGACGTTTTAAAAAACCAGGAACATCCAAGAAAAGGAAAGAGCAAAAACAATCAAAGTCTACAAACATTATCTTGTAGCTCGAAACAAAGTAAAGAAAAAGAAAATTCACCTGATATCATAAGTTTAATTCCTCTTGTTCAAGAACCCATTTTGAAACATGAATTCCACAATCCAACACCAACCCAATATTCCCCTCACACAAGCAGCTGAAAGAAAAACCAAGAAAAGCAGAACCCATTTTGCACAGAAACAAAAAGCTCAAACTTTGAGAAAAGAAAAGAGAAAAGCTAAAAATTTTCAGCATGACTGTTTCAGACTTGGAAGAAAAGCCATGGAAAAGAGGCTTCAAATTGTCATGTAGCAGAAGAAACAGAGAGAAAGAATTGGAGTTTTTGGATCTGCTGGGGCCAACTTCTTTACAAAGATGATGGAGTGAGAGAAAGGAATAACTTACATGAGAAGAGACATAGGATTTGTCAACACATGGGGTCTATCTATTCTTCTCCTCTCCTTCTTCATATCTTCTTTTGGATTTTTCTTTTTTCCCTTTTTCTATATATATATATATATATTTATATATGTTGAAGATTCTCTTCACCAAACTTGTCATAGACCCATACTATTTTAATTATTTTCATTTTGAAGAATTTGTTTTAAATAATTAATTAATAACAATTTTATTTTTAAATATTTAAAAAATATATATTTTATTTTTGAGAAAAATATTATTATTAAAAAAATTTATTGGTATTTTAGGGTGTGTTTGGATTTTTATTACATTAGAAAAAAATTAGTTTTTCGAGACAAACTATCACTCAAAATGAAAATTGTCCCCATTTTTTTCAAATTAAATTTTATGTTGGAAAAGTGGGGGTTAAATATATAGGTTTTATAGGTGTAATGATTGTGTGTGTAAGAAATTTTTTTTTTTTGTTTTAATGTATAATATTATTTTATTAATAATATATATGTATATTTTTTGATTAAGTGGGGCCACAATATAGACCTAGGGTATTAAAGTAGAAGACAAACTTATTTTGGAAAAAAATAATGTCCAAATGTGTCGAGTTATTGGGAAACAAAAAAACTCCACTCTAATAGAATTGAATGGAAATCCAAACATACCCTTGAGTTGTTATTTTTAATAATCATGTCATAGGAGAAGAGAAAAAAAAAAAAAAAAACCCTCCATGGGGATTGTGTTTTCTCCTTTGATATTGTGGGAGTGAAGACTACAAAACTTTTATATAATTTCTCTAAAGTAATAGCCATGTAATATTCCATGAATGAATTAAAATTCTACCACATTATATGAATTTATAATTTTTTTTTTTTAATTATAAGTGTGTTACAATTCGTGTATAATAATATTTATAGTCAATTATTTAATATAGTTTTTACAAGTTAACAATGAATACCTCACCATATATAATACGTCCTCGTATCTCGTCACATATAATATTCATCATTAATTCAAAATATTTTTTTTAATATAACGAGTCTGTGTTGCAATTATAAATTTAACAGCACTTAAGATTAATTACTTGATATGTCTTTATTATACCAAAAAAAAAATTCAAAATTAATAATAAATATTTAAATTCATATTTATATTTTATATTATATTACATCGTCATAGATAGACTTTATAGAATTATTTTTATTATTATTATTATTACTAACTACCACTTTGACTCCATTAAGAGCATTGATAAAACTTGCATTTTCTTTTCCATCACCAAAAATTGTCATTTCATTTCATCCACTTTCTGTTTGAAATGGTTTCATCACTTCATGACTTTCTTTCTGCTGATTCATCTACTTAATTTTTTTTTTTTTTCTTTTCTAAAAAACAAAAAATTACATGTTGAACATTCAATCTACTAAGACGAGAGAGAGAGAGTCTTAGTAGATTGAATGTTCAACATGTAATACATATATATATATATATATATATATGTATTTGTGTGTATGGGAACAATTGTAATAATAAGAAAGCAAAGAGTATTATGATCTTTTTTTAA
>JAXGGT010000116.1:4773416-4815325 GCA_035583425.1 Marsdenia floribunda | reverse complement strand
CTCAATACTAAGTTCATATATAGTATTCTCTCTCTCTCTCTCTCTCTCTCTCTCTCTATATATATATATATATATATGTAAACGATCAAGTTTCATTACCATACTAGCTAGTAGTATTATATTATATTATGTTAAAAGTCTAACCATTTGATCGTCAAGAATTTAGCCATTGTTCATGTACAAACATGTCCTGACATCTTCCTGCAATTGCTTCTATCGCCTAAAAGAAATTGCCAATGCAGTATATTCCATCTCTCTCTCTCATACATATACATTTTCGCATGAATTTCTTTCTCCATTTCACAATCACCTTTATATTTCAGACAGTTCCATTGAATATGCTATCAATTGGAACATTTATAGACTTTTAAATCATTTGTGAGATGACTATAGATTTGTATATTTGTATGATAATAGTTACAGTCAATTTTATGTAATAAAATTATAATAAATATTGAAACTTGAGAATAAGATGATAGTCCAATTTACATGTATTTCTTTTTAACTTGTCAAGTAAGAGATCCTAAGTTTGACTCAAGTTAAAGAACATCTTGTACTATAATCTTGAAAGTGTCCCTGTAAATCTCTCTCATACATACATATGTATATACATACATTTTCGTTAGAATTTCTTTCTTCATTTCACAATCACCTTTATATTTCAGACAATTTCACTGAATATGCTATCATTCGGAACATTGTAGACTCTTAAATCATTCGTGACATGACTATAAAATTATATGTATAGATATATATATTTGATAATAAATAAGTCAATTACATGTAATAAAAATATAATAAGTACTGAAACTTGATAATAAAGTGATAGTTCAATTAACATATACCTCCTTTTAACTTGTCAAGTGAGAGATCATAAGTTTGGCTAAATTAAAGACTATCTTGAATTATAATATAATCTCGAAAGTGTCCTTATAAATCTCTTCATACATACATACATATATATATATATATATTACATACATTTTCCCTAAAATTTCTTTCTCCATTTGACAATAACCTTCATATATTTATACAGTTCCATTGAATATGTTATCAATTGGAATATTTGTGGATTTTTAAATCATTCCTTCATCCCTGACATGATTATAGATCTGTATTTGTGTATTTGGTAGTAAATACAATTAACTTTTTTTTTTGGTAATTCAGTAAATACAATTAACTACTTAGTTAAAAATGTAGTAAGTTATTTAAATTCGAGAATAAAGTGATAGCCCAATTAGTGTGTACTTCTTCCTTGCTATATCAAGTGAAAAAATTTTGAGTTTAATTAAACGGCCTTGTATTGTCGTCTTGAAATCTCCCTTATAGATCTTTCTTAATTTTTTTTTTGATCATTTAAGAAAGATCTATAAGGGAGATCTTTCTTAAATTAGTCAATAAAAATATAAAATTTTAGTAAAAAATAAAAAATAAAAAAAATTTAAATTTATCTTATATTTCATATCAACTCTTATAGATTTTCAATGTGAGATTGCCAATAATGCAATACATATATATATATATATATATGGTATAATGAAGTCAAGCAGGTGTAGCTTAGTTCGTAGCAGCCTTATTACTTATGATCCAAGAGATCATGAATTCGAGACATGACAAAGGCAAAAATACCTCAAATCTCAAAAAAAAAAAAAAAAAAAAAAAAAAAAAAATTATAATATGGTATAATGAAGTGGAGTAAGCTAAAGCAGCGCGGTGCTATTGTAGTATGAGTACAAGGTATTGGGGTTTCAAGTTCAAGAGTGTTAGGACAGCGAATATCTGTTTTTGGATATTAGTCCATGTTCAGTTTAAGCTTGTCACTGAATTGCCAGCACAAGTGAGCTGAGACTCATAGCTATTTTTTTGCCGGCCTTATTTACATGTAAGGAAAAGAAAAGAAAAGCAGCCGGCTTTTTTTTTTTTTTTTTTTTTTTTTTCCCTCATAGCTCTAACCGCAATGTGAATGTCTTATATATATATATATATATTATGGACAGAACACACACAGGAATTTTCATCAAATATATAATTTAGGCCATGAGAAAACCCCTCTACTTGTGCCTCTTTTAGCCGGCATCTTAGTGTAAAGTTTAGCTGTGAAACTGGGTTTTTTTTTGTCTATTCAGATTTCTTCTGAATCTTCTGTAAAGGTGTTGATTGGAACCAAGTTATTACCAGGAAACCACCACCAACAACAACAACAGAAAATAAACATAATAAACTTTTAAAGATGTTTCACAAAAGACAACATGGTGCTCGGCTCGATTGATGTGATTTTCTTTACTTTAAATATATTTTTACCTGTTTTGTCAAATAAGTGTCAAGCTCGTACTACGACTATGGACTTGGCGACATTTATGGGCAATTACTTAGGCACCATTCTCGTTGTACTAAAAGGATATTCTAAATTAATAAAGTTCATACTTATATTTTATGATATATTCATGTAAACTTATTACGTGGGATGGAGTATCACAATAAGTGACTCTTTCCGCTTACTTCAATTAAGTGGACAACTCCTAGTGAAAAATCCTGAATTTTTGACTACGTTAGAATGATTTTGTATTGCATTTTAAGTTATAAATCTATTCGAATTAGTTTATAAAATAATAAATATATATATATATATATATATATATTAATGTAGAGAGACATGTGCAAACCCATTATGTACTCCGGAGTTTGGCCGGTAAAGATACATGCATTATAATGCTTCATGTAGTATCTTTTCCAATGAGTCAAAAGAATCTTAAATACCTGTAATTTTTTTTTCCCCTAAAGATTTCTTTAGCTTCTCTTCTTTTATATATATATACATATTATGTATGCAGCTAAAAAAAAAACACAAAAAATACTACAAAAACTAGAAATTATGGATATACCAAAAGTGATCGGATAGAAACAGGAGAAAACAAAAGGCAGCAGGCCAGCAGTAGCTAAAGCAACAAGAAGACAGGAACAGCAAGATGGCAACTTCACATGTTCCTTCCATCTTATATATAGTTCAACAAATTAATATATATATATATATATATATATCTTGGTAAATAAAATTGTATCTCTATCTAGATTCTGAGGAGAAAAAAAAAAGAAGAAAAGGCATCCCATTTAAGAAGTGACAATTCCTAACAAAAGGAAATAATATCAAGATTTAAGTAATTTTAAATATCTGTTTTTTTTTTTTTTTTTTTTTTTTAAAGAATTGTAAGGTAAACCTCTCTAGTCTTTGTAGCAGCAGAAGTACCTTTTGTGAAAAAGAGTAGTCCAACCACCATTTCCCCCCACCCCCCTCCCCCCCCACTTTTTTTTTTCCCCTTGTTATTACACCATCAATAATATTATTATACAAGTAAGTTGGTAAAGAGCAGGTTATATATTTAAAATTACACTTGTGCTTATAATCATTTTTTATCTTTCGAAAGAGATCTATTCAATTAGTCTGAATGTAGACAAAGATTAAAAACATAAATATATATATATATACTAAGCAAATATATATATATATATATATATTGTCAAAAAAAACACCATTTAAAAAAAAAAAAAAAAAAGTTACAATATGGGATTTAGCAGAGGTGTTCAAAAAAGAGAATCTTTAACCAAAAAAAATGGGGAAAACAAAAGAGTTTTTTCTTTTTTATTATTATTATTTGGGGTTTTATGTTTCATTAGGACAATTGTTTTAGGTCAACAAAAACTTGCTACTATAGAAGTCAGAAGGTGATGGATATCATCTTCAAGACTTTTACTAAAGAAAAAAAAAAAAATGCTCATTTTACAGCATATCCAATTGGTATGAGTGACTTCACTTGTGAGTGAAGAGTATATATATATATATATATGTATGTATGTATATGTATTTATATAATTTAACTCAAAAAATGATGCTCAAATTGACAAGCGGACATCTTCCAAGGAAAGTTTGGGCATTCCTTGTCTTCACCTTGGCCTTGTAACATTATTAAGGGTAAAGATAAGATACCATACTTTGGCTTTATGCTTTTGGTCAAGTTTTCTCTCCCACTACTCAGTTTCTGTAACTTACTTCACTATTTAATACTAACAACTCGACATAATTCAGCCTTCAATTCCTGCCTGCACTTCACCATACCCAGAATCAGTTCTTCATTCTTGAAATCTGTCTGTTTCCTTTTCTCCACCCCACCCCCATTTGTTCCCTCCTCCTTTCTCTTTTTATTTTTTTTCTTTCTTTTCAAGTTAAATTAACTTAGTTAACCTCATGAAATGCTCACTAATAATAGAATGCATTACTCCTATGTTATTTTTATCAAAAGTACTTACTTTCCATAATAAGAAAGAAGTTAGAAACTCTGGAAAGATTAAAAAAAGTTCGGGTTCAAGCAGTATAATGGTCTCACTCTATTCTATTTAGATTCTGCAAGTACAATTTGAGCCAAATTTAAATTAGTTGATATAGTAAATTTAGATATCGGATGGTATAACCAAAAAAAAAAAGAGAAACAGGAATAATTTGAGCTACCATGAATCTAATTCATTCAGTTTGTTGTTCGCAGGACAACCTTTCATCCCAAGTCAAAGCAAGATCTGCCAAGTCTGCTCTCATCTGATTACAGGTGGAGCAGCTGACTGAGACTCTGAGTACAGTTCAAAGTTTCTGCAATGCCCCTCTCAAGCAAGCAACCCCCCACCCCCCTTCCTGCTTTACTGGTTCATTATAATCCAAGCTGATAATTATGAATAAAGAATTAGACAATAAGAAAGCCTCATTAATCATAAGCATTTCAAAACTTTAATCATGTCCCTTAAATATTTGTTTTAATAGTGAACACATCTAGGAGGTCTTGAGAAATTATTTTTTTAATCCTTAAACTCGATCGTAAAAAAAAAAAAAAAAAAAAAATTAATCGATAATATTATCTATATAAAGAATTTAACATAGTACCAAAATAAAAAATTTTGTATTCGATTCTTGTCTCTGTCTCATTTATTGATTACTCAGTTATCAAATAAATCCATATTTTCAAGATTTAATGCAAAGAAAAGTGGCATTTAGGTCCCAGTACTTATTTTTAGGGTAGTTTGTAAATGTATAACTAACAAAGTATGTAAAAAAAAAAAAAAAATTTATCTCTCCACCAATAGAGATAGATACATACATATGTATGTATGTATTTAAAGACTAATCATAAAGATGCATGTGTAGCTTTTAAAACAGGTAATAATGGTGCATGTGTTAGTGAGCAAGTTCTCACCAGAAATGCTTAGGGAATACTCCATATATAAAAACCCATAAATTTCTCCAGAAGAAAAGAATTTTTTTTTCCTTTTTTTTTTTTTTTTTCTTCTCTCTTGTGTTTTGTAATGTGGGTCCTACATCACTCACCTAGTCTTTTGGATGGATCATTGAAGGATGGAGTGGTTTTTAGCTCAGCAGCAATCTCACCACTTAGTATGTACTCTGGACTTTGCTTCTTTTCCTTCTTCTTTCATCTGTCTGTTGAACTATGCAAAGAGACTCTCCCCCTCCCTTTTGGCCCATATCTATAGCCATTTTTACTCTGTAGTGTTCACAAATTGCTTATCTATATATATATATAATAACTATTTATTTTTAAATTTTTTTTTTTTTTTTTTTTTGGTATTTATTTAATGTACAGATTCTAATTTCTTTTGGTAATAATAAATAGATGAAATTAAAGGCTCAAATGAAGATAGTTTGCTTTCTTTATCCTTTGCATTAGGTTTCTCTTGGTGAGGAGGACCAGTGAAAGGAGTTAAGGGTTGGAGAGGGAGTTGACTTTTCATTGAACAAGATACATACTATTAACCACTGGGGCAATTATTATAAAAGTCATTTCTAATATCTAAAATAAATCTTCTACAATGACTTCAAATTTGGAAAGTGAACTTTTTCTTCCCTCAACCAAAGCATAAAAAGTAATCAAAACCCTCTTCTAATTTGCCATTAAGTCAAGTGCTGCAAACGCAAAGTACACTTTTAAAACATTTTATGTCAATTATAATTTTTTTTTTTAAATCGATTTAAAATCATTATCTTAACAAGTCTGATATAAGTACCTGAACAAAAAAAAAATATATATTACAATATTAAACTACTACCTTGTTATTCATTTTTATATCTACCAATACAATAATGACAATTGTTGTATTTTTATTGGCATAACACAAAAGATAACAGAAGATCCAAACTCATCTTTTATGATTGAAAAAAGAATTGAGGAAATTAGAAAAAACCCTTTATTTTCTTTCTTGTACTTGAGCAAAGGGCTGTTGTTTTGCTTTATTGGAGTGGCTTTAAATTGATTTAGAGTTACAGGGAAGGCAGTTATAGGCTTTTTTTTCCTTCTTTCTATTTATATATTATATTATATTTGCTGTTGAGTAAGAAAAAGAAAAAGACTAGCAGAGAAGTGATGGATGCATCAGTATATGTATAATATATTAATTTTAGTAAGTAAAGCATCTTTTTCATGGCTAGCATGAAGGGGAAGTAAGTGCAGCAGCTCTTCAACGACTTCTTTCTCTTCTTCTGGCATTATATATATATATATATATATATATGCGTGTGTGTATGAAAATGATAGGAAAGCGTTACACATCCCCACGTCTTTTACAGAACATATTCTCCAAGTGCATTTCTGCATCTAAAACATTGAAAAGTAGTTGTAGTCTCATCCTCCACCACTTCACTAAAGATTATGATCAATCAAGCCTTTTTTTTTGACTCAGTAAAGACACTATTCTTGCTTGGGAAAGTACAAAAAAACCCTCCTTTCTCCATATTTCAGGACTTTTTTCTTTCAGTGCTTCAATATAAGCTATTTGCCAAAGCCCACTATTTTTCTTTTGATAATGGAGAGACTCAAACCTATTAACCCAAGTGTAATCAGACTAACAAGCCAACCCGTTTTACTACCAAGAAAAGGCACCTATAATCAAGTTTTAAGATGGGTAAATCAAGTTTTTTAAAAGTGATTGCTCCTTTCCCAACTTTTTCTTTACTAAAAACAAAGGCAGCCATATAATATTAATGGCTTTTTAATCATATATGAGTGATTTGAGTTCTCTACTTTTTATTCTATGCAAGTAAATTAGCTTCTAGAGACATGTAATTTGTGCCTGTGGGAGAAGAATTGGTGAATACAGTTAATAAAATAAAGTTCTCATAACACTGTTTCGGTAAAGAATCTTGATTGCCAGGTTTCCACGTGAGGCTGAGCAGATGTTTTAATAAGCAAAAAAAAAAAAAATTCTGCTACCCCTATAAATTATCAAACTATTCATATATTGCATTTCATTTTTATACAAATTAGTGGAGGCAAAATTAGATAACAAAGCAAAAAAAAAAAAAAAAAAGAAGAAGAATAGGTAGAACCTTATTAATATCAAGGCATCAGAAGCAGTTGCCCCATTTTCCCAACTAATCTAAATTCTATCATGTCTAGGTATCTGTAGTTTTATGGTTGCAAGCTTCATTACCAAAGACTTCTTCAATCATACTGCAAGTAGATAGAAAATCTTCATTCCTGGGGCAATTAAAATAACCAGCATCCCATTCTTTAGAACTGCATGGCCCTAACAGAAATTCTCGGCCACTCCCACGTAAACTATGCCAATGCTTTCGATCATTTGCTTTCTCTGATGAAATTTCCAAATCTTTCTCTGATGAAATTTCTTTTGGAACTGTCCCAGCGTTACCAAAAGTGCGTTCACCATGTTGGACATTGGGACCTCCTGGTTCATTTGAGAGGAGTTGATTGCTGGGCTGAGACATAGGAATAGTACTGTGGTTGTCAAGAGCCTCCAGAGGAGAAGTTTTGCCCACACTACCAGACACCTTGTTGTCACGGAAATTCTCATGAGCAACATGTCCTGAAGTCTCAGGAGCACCTTCCTCACCCGGTTTATCTTTATAATATTCACCATTTGAAACAACTTGATCAGTGGAGATAACTGTTGGAGCAGAACCTTGATTGTCAAAAGCCTCAGGATCAGAAACATTATTGTCACCAGGATACTCATACACATCATGTACTGGAAGTTTAGGAAAGCCATCCTCACTAGATTTGTGCACATCTTCCTGAAGTTCATCATGACCAAAATCATCTTCATTAACTGGTGATTCAACTGCAGAGTCATCAAATTCTTTTCCATTGTGAATATCAAAGTGTGCAGAATCATCTGTTCCCTCCCATTCATCATCATCGCTGTCAATGATCAATGGATCAGTTCTGTTCTGCATGGCACGGGTACGTAGCATAAAGACATTAAAATAGTAGCTGACAATTTCCTTCTTCGTTTTTGAGGGAAATTCTGTTGAAAGATAATCCCAGAAGTTCTTTCCCACTGTTGCAGGATTGCTAGACACAACCTCGTGAAATATTAATTCTTCCTCCTCACTCCATTTCTCTGAAACAACCTCTCCCATATCACAAAAGCCCAGCTTGACAAAATTCTCCTGGCCAAGAGTCAGCTTGAGTTTTTCTCTTGCTTCTGCTATGTGCTGCTTGACACACTGGATAGACCCCGCATCTTCACAGGAACAACTGATCCTTCCAGCCCCAATCCTCTCCACATTATTCTCAGACCTGTCTAATTCAGACATCGGAATGATACAAGTACCAGAGAGTCTACTCTCATCATTGGAATTGCCACCAATCTCTGATTTTGAAGACTGCAATGGTAGACCTAGCGCTACAAAGGTTTCTACTGAAGAAACAGACTTCTGCTCATTACCACGCACTTCCCATTCAGGTATTTCAGCTTGAAAGTCACTTCCAATTGGTACCAGTTTCCGTGGAGGAAAATCAAAAAGCAAAGAATATACATCTCCAACATGCATGACAGTCTTCAGATGATTATCAACATCATGATGATCAGGACAGAGCAAAATGTGAAACGGAGAATCTGACCCATCTTCTTCACTAGTCGTGCTAGTAGCCAGTGAAGAATTGGAAATGGAGCCATGAAAAGTTGGTTCTAACTCTTTCTCAACAGAAGTTCGTAATTCAGCCCCATTCCCACCATAATCATCAAGCCTTTCACAACACTCGGATTTACTTTTTGTTGTGAAGTGCCCAAATTCACCTACTGATGTATCAATATCAGTAAAAGCACAACCAAGTGCACTCAAAGATCATAAATAAGTCTTTGAAAGAAATGGAGAGGAAGGCTCCAAGCCGCTAATCAGCCACATAAATGTCACTAAACACAAACAGCTTTATACTTATAAAGCTAAGAATGAAAGCATATTCTCATGTAACTTCTTCAGACAAAATCATCTACGCAGGTGCAAAGTACATGCAAAGGCCTCCAACAATTAAGATGAAACCTAAATCCTATTACTGATGCAAGCAAATCTACACTTTAGAAAGTGAGAATTACCGATTCTGAAGTTACATCTATTCACATTAACAAAAAACTGTAATACCCCCCAAGTACAAGAAAAGTATCAAGATGCTAAAAGAAATTCTTCGCACCTAAAGTGTGAGGCTTCAGAGCCATATTTTCATCAGGAAACTCCAATGATGACACCATTTCATCTCTACATGTGGACTGTCTTGGTTGCTTGGTGGAAATCTCATATAACTCCTCACCAAGTGGCCGCTTTTGTACCATATTTAACTGCAAAAGAACTTGTTCAGAGTGCCAAAAGAAAACAACTCACACTTTTAATCCTAAGCAAAGATTTGCATCCAATCCAAATATACAGGAGATTTCACAATCAGAAAAATGCATAAATCAGGTAAGAAAACCTATACCCTTCAATTCCGTACTTCCACTATGGCAAATATTCTTCCAAAGTTCGCATTAACATTCCAGAGATGCGTTTATAGACAACATATTGACTACACGATCAGATGTCAGTTGTAGGCTCTATAATTCAAAAGCACAAAGCGCTACATCTTTGCTATGAGGACAACAGACTGGAAGAAATTCACAATCATGCCATAATATGCTTTGGTGCCATTTAAGAACATGCCTTTAACTAACATTAACATACAAGAACAGCTGCACTAAAGTAAGCTAAAGCTAGGAGCAGAAGATATTCACAGCATTATCGGTAGGATTCCTAGCATATGACTGCTAGCATAATAAGGAAAAGAATTTGAAATAAATGACTAGCAATGCAATGTGAACCCAACAAAACCCAGTTCAAAAGCCAAACATTTAAATAAGCATTACTTCAGCTACTACACAAGATTGTAAATTCAAGCAACAGAGGTTCCATTCCTTACAACAATTTAATGTAGTACTTTTGTTAAAGTCCACAAAGATGGAAAATATCCATCACCATACCAAAAGGAAGACTTGATTATTTAGTGTTAAATGATAAAAAAGGACTAGAAGAACAAGGTTATAAACCACTCTGTAATATAGAAAACAATATTACATTTTTCACAATGTAATCATAAAAGTTACAGCAGAAATTTACTGTGACAAACTCTATTCAGTCATTGATCTTCCTGTTTCAGTTTTCTAGGACAAGTCAGTAAATGTAGGCTCACAAAATGAGTTAAAATAACTAATGGAACAATGGGACCAGCATATTGAACAAACTTTCTTAATAAATCGTGTGGCTGAATCAAACTAAATTAATTACACGTGGCAGCTCATATCTTTCAGATTTTCTAAATAAAAGAAGAGGCAATAGAAAAGGATTTCATGAGAAAATAACTATTTACCTTAATAAAAGGAAATTTCTTTTGTCTGTAGACTAAAAGAGTTAGACCAGATCTCCCACGAGCAAAATGAATCGACACGAGGGCAAAAATGGGATATTTTTATAAGATCTTGGATTCACCGAAAACAATTCCAAGGGACAAAAAGGCAATAGAAATTGCAACCCTAGATTACAAATTTCTCGACAAAATTTACCAAATTGATACACGATGGGTAAAATAAATAAATAAATAAAAATCTCCAACAAAATCACAGAACAGTTGTCTGAGATCTTACAAACCAAACAGCCATAAGAAAAGTCAAATTCCAATTGAGAAGAAAGGAAAGAAGAAAAGAAAATCTTAAATCTGGGGAAAAAGAAGACAGGAGAACAGAACCCAGATGAAAACTTGATTTATTTACAATTGAATCAGAAAAATAAGAAAGAACTGAGAAATTTCTGCAAGAACATGAAACCCTAACCCTAGAATTCTATTCCTTCAACCGATAAAGCTGAAAATGGAATCAATAGGTAGAAAAAAAAAAAAAAAAAAAAAACACAGAATCAGAAGATTAAGATCTATTACAAGGTACAGGATAGAAATCCAGATTAAAATTGAAGATAAATCAGAAAGATCGAAGATGGAAAAAAAATAGATTATTGTTGGTTTGACTTGCAAAGGGTAAAGCTCAGCGCTGAGCCAAAAATATGTCAGCTGGCTATCCGAAAATGGTAAAGCAGGTGACCAGAATAGGGTCCGTAATTAAGATTAATTACGATAGTTGCCACCTCATTGATACTACTCCAACTAAGGAGGGATTGATTCTACAGAAATACCGGCAGTTAATGAGGAGGGTATTTATGGTAATTGACGTGAGAATGTGGTCAGGAATCTGTGGGCTATTTATCGTCAGATACATTGGCGCCTGTCTGAATTGGCTTTTCAGTTTTCAGGAAACGTAGAGGGAAAATTAAACGAATGCCACGTGGCGAGCTGAATCTTTGACCTTGTTCATTATTGTCGCCGAAAATAAAATAAAAATAAAAATGATGATCAATATTAAATGGGAAGCACGTGCTTTAGAACCATATCCTTAAAAAGATCAAAAAAGATATTTTAATTTTTATTTAACTAAAAATAAATTAAATTTTTTTATAATTTTTTATCTAAAATAAATATACATGAAAGAAATGTGAGTACTTACTTAAAAAAAAAAAAAACGAAATGTGAGTATTAAATTTCCTCGACACTCACATTGCTTACATCCTAATAACTAATAATTCAATACTCTTATTGATTAATTAAAAAAAAAAAAAAAATCTCAAAACTATACAGTTCAATTAAAATATGAAACAATATTATTCAATATTATTTTTAAAGTAAATTAAACTTAAAATCTTTCACATGTAAATTATATACCAATCGAACAACCACCTTGTTCTCGATTCGTCCCACGAACTGAGTTACAAGAACAAAAGCACAAAAAACTTGCAGAGATTTCCTTCTATGTTAGTCTAAATCCAAGGGGGAAAAGCCATTGAGTTCTTAAGAGTAAAGACATAGGGAACATGGAGATAGAAAGAGAGATGAAGTATACATGGAAATCACTGAGAAACTTTCAGAGGGTGCTCTTAATATACAATATTACAAGAAATGTATATATCTGGAAAAGTTAGGGAAAGGAGCTAATATTCACAATTCAAGCACAAGGTGGGTATATCAATCAACTTTGTGCAGAATAATGCAGGCACACACTATCAAAAAAACTGAGCAAGTGCAGCAGTTGTGGTGTATGCACATGGTTCAGCTGCAGAATACAGTGCTCTGTTAGTTAAAGCTATAGACTATCACGGTTTAGCATAGCAGCTGCTGAACAAAAAAGTCAAGTATCATGCAGGTTCAACTGCAGGATATGGTATGATTGCAATAATAATTTTAAAGAAAATTGCTACGATAACTCTTTCAGAACATACCATGGAGGCAACAGTTGGTGCAAATATCAAAGGTCAACACCCTCATCGAGTGCTTTGGAGCTGATCATTACATTTGAATCTATTTGCTTATCAAACTTCTTTCTCCTACGAGCTTCAAATTCTCGGAAGCCCTCCATCTGAGTGAAGATATTCAGTTGGTTTTTCAAAATGTGAAATTGCACAAACTTACAAACATTAATCAAACCATTTAATCAAGAAAAGAGATCTCTGTGTCACCTGTTGAAATTGGGACATGGATATGGGATTGTCATGGAGGGATATATTTTGTAAACTTTTGCATTCACTCAATAAATTTGGAGGTATCTGCATGGTGGGAGATGCAAATCTGTCAGTAGATCTCTCTTCATAACCTATTGCAGAATTCACTAACCAGCACAAGACTACAAACTTCTGAAGCAATTAAGACCACTGTAACAGCATAGCGCAACAAACATTTGCTGCATCACTGGGAGTTTTCTTCCAACTAAAGGCATTTAGCTTATGCAAGTATTCAAGCGAAGACAAAACAAGATATAGAGAAGAGGAAGAGATTATCTGAATACGCATATGACATGATATTCCAGTAAGTAGTTTAGGAACAGTTACCTGTCTCAATTTGTTATTATCAAGGTTGAGAGACTTAAGGTGGACAAGACTACAAATTGAAGAAGGTAGTTCTTCTATAGAATTATCTGAAAGCATTAAAAAAAGTATCAGAAAGATGAACATATGAGAACACTTTGGGAAAACAGAAGCAAAAGACAACTGTCAGGACTCGCCAAAAAGAAACCCTCCCACCCGCCGAGAAAAAAAAAAAAAAAAAGAACAATTTTGAAGGAAAATGACATGTTATTAGACATCATATCTAGAGAGTTTTGCAATTAATATTTATTATTTAAGCTTCAGAAAAGACTGAAAGCTCAAAGATATTTTAGTCATCCATTGTAAAAAGTACGAAGTATGACAAGTGCAAAAGGAAAAAGAAAAAAGAAACAGAGGGAGTAAGTTGGGAAAATAAAAAAAGAAGGAAACCAAAACAACAACCAACTTACTGGAACAAGAACACCAATCTAAAATTTAAGATATACAAATATTTGATGGATTTAATTTATAAAAACAAGAACATGCTGCGATTAAAAATGTAACCCCAAAGAATGTCAAATGGGCACTGAAGATACCATTTGCCTGTAGTTCTTCCAGAGAAAAGCAACTCCCAATTGATTCTGGAAGCGATTTCAACTTGTTATTGGAGACATTAAGCAACACCAACTGCATGGCCAATAATTGGTATTAGTTCTGCAGGCTTAAATTTTTAACATCACAATTGCTTTCCAGAATAGAAGAGCAGGATCAGATACTACTCCAAAGGTCTGTATATAGCATAGTTAAGACATAGGAGTGCTAAAAACCTACTTAGAAGTTCCTTCTTCTTTCCTTCAATTTTCATTTTCAGACAGACAGAAAGGGAAATGATTTAGGGCCTCTAAGCAGCTTTTGTAGGAGGCCACATCCTTGAGTAAATAATACTACAGATGAAAGGAATGATTCTGCAATTGAAGAACAATACTTCAAACAGAAAATGAAAAAATTCAGTGCCTATAAGTGTGAGAGATCCTATTTTTTAAGTCTCAAAAAGTTTTCTACTAATGGCTGGAGCACAAAAGAAACAATCCCAGATAGGAAATAACACAGGCTTCACCACAGAGCACCCTCATATTGACAAGAATATACTAAATACTGGTTCTGATCTATTATAACTCCACTGCAGTTTCAAGCACGGAAAGTTGAGAAGAGAAAGTTAATCGTTATATAAGCCAAAAGTAAAGTCAGAATACCAACTACACTTTTTAAGTACTAACGAGAACATAAGTACAATTCGAGTTTTATCCATAAAGTAGACCGAGTCAAGTACATCCATAGATTTGTAGCACAAGATACTCACATTGCGCAAGCTCCCAATTGTTTCTGGAAGAGACACTAACAAATTAGCTGAGACTGATAGCTGCTCAAGTTTCACCAATTGGCCCACTGAACATATGTTATGTAGTATTAAGCGAGATGAACTTGTTTGAAAAAATAATCAGCTGAAGAATCAAACAGAAAGAAAACCTATACTACACATTCACTACAATATGCCCTTACTTAAAGGAGAAGAAAATTACTTTCATCAGGCAAAGCGGTAATTTGGTTCCTATCAAATGTTGCCACTTTTAAGTTCTTAAGCTTTCCCAGGTGCATCGGCATCCGACAAATAATATTATCAGCTAATATCTGGATTAGAGAAAAACTTTGAGTTAATAAAAGAACTTCTAACCGATGGTACCTAATGCATTCTTATATGTGAGTTTTCCTCCCTCCTATATATCTAGTATTTAACTGCACACATATTCTGAACTCAATTTGGGAAAGTTTCTTCATTATGTCATAACATGTTTCATTGATATAGTATGACCAAGAAAAACGCATGAAGTGGAAAGGTGTTTTCCACTTCATCACCATGCCCTAAGTATCCAAGTGCATGAAACTTTAAACACCATGCATGATAAGCCAAAACTCCAAATAAGACGGAAAATGTAATTGTGTTCACTAAAACAGTAACCAACAATACATCTATATAATCAATATCACGCAGATTAACATAGTCAGTACTTCATATGAGACCCAAAAGATAGTTATTTCAGGTATACATCAGAATCTGGATCATATCTTTTATATAGTTATTTCAGTTAAAAGTACCAATCTTTTTACCAACAAATATCACGTAGAACAACATATAGTCAAATCTTTAACCCACACATATGGCATGGTAGATATCATCAACAATAACGAATATCACATATATGTTTTTAGTAAAAATATATTAACTTGAAACTTTTTCTTATTTATTAAAAACAGTTAGAACAATGTCTGGTTACATGCAGAATTGCCCTATATGATAGAGGCTTTTGTAAAGGACTTTCATTCTCTGTATCTGCATTGCACGCTTTACTTCAAACCTCTGACATCATGAATCTCTCCAAGAAAAAAAATCAACATTGTCATTCTAGGCAATGCAACCTCTGAAAATACAAATTGAACCAAAAATGTACACAAGGAAATCTAACTGAATATAAAAGAAACTAACACTAGCTGATAAAATTGTAGCATATTACTCCTATTTATTACTCCCCCCATTTATTTACTTATCAACCAGACTATCAGGTGTGTTTTTAACTAATCATCTTTATGAAATTTTAGATATTATTTATTACACCTTAATACCCTTTACTTAATGTTTTACCACTCATAATCATTAATTATTCTCTATAGAATAATGAAAATTCAAAGAATATTTTAATCGTTTACTACAAAAGATACCTCAATTTTAACATTTTTCTTAAATAGTCTAAAACTTGTCCACTGACAAGTAAAAAATGAAGTAAAAATTTTTCCCTGACAGGACTCTTTTCAAACTTTTCTAGAGTTCCCAACATTTTCTATTGGTCATAGATTCAAGTTTCACAAGAAACTTAGTTCAGGTTTTCCATTTATTATATTTCCTAGGGAGAAAATCCTTGAACAACCAAAACATAGACATGGATGTATATAGTCTTACCAGTCGTTGCAAGTTAATCAAGCGGTCTATGTCCATTGGAATGTCAACTGCACAGCAGAAAATAACGGCAGTTTTAAGTATTAGACCTAAACAAGTACCAAATATCAATATGATTATAGTTAAAGATATTAAGATAGAAATAATATATTAACAAAGATAAGGTAGCAATTGAAATTTAATCAGAATTTTGGAGATAAGATCAGGTAGCTCCAGCAATCAAATGTGGAAAAAATCATGGCATTAGAAGCTAAAAACTGAATTACCCAGCCTATTGTGCGTTAAATCAAGGGTACGTATAGATTTATCCAGCTTAAATACTTCATCCGGAAATGTCTGTACAAGAAGCAAAAAGTTAAGATAACGAATTAATCTTAACATAAACTATCTATGGCTCAACAAAGAAAACATAAATACAGAAGCAAAAAGAAGAAAGTGGAACGCTTAAACGGTATTTCTCTTCCGTGTATTATGAAATTACTACAAAATACCCAACATATTCAACTTTTACAACTTAAAAGAAAATGAACTGGCCCCATAAATATCTTTAACTTTGCACTCCCTAATTCTAAATGGAAAAAATGAATCCAGTATGTTTACATATTCTTTAAATTTTTGCGAAAGTTGGGTTTAGTAACAAATGTAAGAATATCATCAAGCATGAGATTCATATATAAATGTATATGTCCTATATCTGACCTTATGATGTAATTCTCAAAACATAATTTTCAGTGCCATATTAAAAAAAGAATAAACTCCAAAGCTTTAGTATAACAGCAACTTTAGTATGATCAGTCCTAACTCTACAAACTAATAGACTAATACTTTGCTATGCTGAGTCAATGCCAATGTCTACCGATTATCAAAAGATCAGATATCTCTAAAACTGCATGAATGCCACAAAGGGAAAAATATTTGAATTGTATCTTATGAAATGCATGAGGACCAAAGGGAGAACAAATACTAAGAATTCCCAGAAACACTACCTTGTACAAATCCTAAAAATAAAATAAAACACCCACATATCACAAATTCCGCTAGAAAACCAAAAACCCACGCATGATTTTTTTTTTTTTTTTTTCGTATGTAAAAGAAACAAATTTCTGTGTTTCCAAATTCGATAGAGACCCCTGTCTCCCTAAGTCAGCTAAATTTTTTGTGATCATTTTCAAGTCAAATAAAAACAACACGTGAATTTGACAATCTACCATCCATCTATTCATCTAAAAAAAAAACCATACATATGAATAAGAAGGCGTCTCCCAAAAGTCGAACCTTGAGTTTAGAGTCACGCAGAGCAACAATGCCAGTGGATCGCCAACGAGCCGTGCGGCTAGCTTTGAAATCAGAACTTTTGGAGCTGCAACAACCCATCTCAGATTCTTCCCAATTTACAAAATCAAGTGCAAGTAAAGTCCAGTAAAGATTCTGATGGAGAATTCAAGTGTGCTGGACTCTATGAGATGTTTTTCTTGGTTACTGCTCCAAAGGCGT
Source organism: Marsdenia floribunda (assembly GCA_035583425.1). Classification (NCBI taxonomy): domain Eukaryota; kingdom Viridiplantae; phylum Streptophyta; class Magnoliopsida; order Gentianales; family Apocynaceae; genus Marsdenia; species Marsdenia floribunda. The sequence goes on along the minus strand of JAXGGT010000116.1, from coordinate 4,797,599 downwards.
TGAACATGATGGCAGGCAGCAACAATACGAGTTCTTTGACCCAACCCAATCCACACACCCCCACCCCCCTCTCTCTCCCTCTCTTGCACGATTTTTTTAGGTTTTTACTGTTCGGGTAAATATTACCCGCGCTCTGCACGGATTTGCTTAAATTAAGGTGTATTTGGATAGGGGATAATTTTTCTCTCTGCGACGTCCGTTCCTGTTCCTCTTCCCTGCTCTCACTTCCTAATATATCTATTTATATTTTTCTTATTTTTTTGTCTTTTTATCTTCTTTTTTTAACCGGATGATTAATATATTTATTTCACCTTAATTTTATTTTTTAATGTGCTTATATTTTTATCTTTTTAATGCTTTTTTTATATAAAGAATGTAATAATTTTCTTTTACCATTACTTTTTTTTTCTTTTCGACTTTTATTTTCAAATTTTTTTATTGAATTGTCTTTCTCAATTTATTCTTTTTAGCTTTTTTTTTTCTCTAACTTATGCTAATTTTTAATAAAATTTGTTTAATTTGACAAAAAAAAAAAACTTAAGAAAATTTATTTATCGAATTTATATATATATTCATTACATGTCAACTTAAGAAATAAATAAAGAAGGAATAGAAAATAAATTTTAAATTTAAGTTTTTATCTTTAATTTATATTACATTTTTTTTTTTTCATTCTCTCACTCCTTTATATGATATCTAACTTTTAAAATTTTTATTATTCTCTTTTTGTTTACTTTTATATTTATTATAATATTTTTTTTTCAATTTTTTCTTGTACTACATTAGAATTTTGATTTTTTTTTTCATTTTTTTTGTTGGTTTCTCTCCCTTTTTACTATAAAAATGTAAGAAATGCTTCTTTATTATTAAATTTTATTTATATGTATTTTAAAATTTAAAAAGAACGATGCATGAAGAGACTTAATTTAGGAAAATTTCCGATTTTAGTCATGTAACTAGTTACGTTTCCTGAACTTGGTCTTAAATCTTTAAAAATACCTAACTAGATCCTATAACTATTTTCAAATTCTGAAGTAGGTCCTTCCGGCCAAAATCCTTCCCTTTTCCAGCACTTCCAATCGCGTGAGATACACATACCCTCTTTTTTTATGGTATTTTCAGTAATCTCTTCCATCTTTCTAAAAAAAAAAAATAAAATTATAAACTAACTCCTACCACTGAAATTCTTCTTTCTCTTCTTCACTTCACTATAATGAGGATTTAGTTTATAATTTTTTAATTTTTGAGAGATGGAAGAGATTACCAAAAATGTTCTAAAAAAAAAGGGCATGTGTATCTCATGTGATTGGGAGTGCCAGAAAAAGTGAGGATTTTGGCCGGAAGGACCTACTTCAGAATTTGAAAATAATTATAGGATCTAGTTAGGTATTTTTAAAGATTTAGGACCAAGTTTATGAAACGTAAATAGTTACAGGACTAAAATCGGGAATTTTTCATTAATTTAAATCTAAGATTAATGTGAAAATATTGTAGAGACTATCAACTATTATTCATAAAAAATTTATATTAAATGATAAGTTTAATATTAGTTTATTTTAATTTTGCCAATGACATATTGTCTTTTGTTATATGTTATAAATTATATGAAAAATATAATATTTTTCTATCATATATAAAAATTTTAATAGTTTTTTAAATTAATATCTAAATATTTATCATATTATTATTATTTTTTTAAAATTTGAATAAATATTCTATAATTTATGGCAAAAATCTCACTAATATATATAATTATAATTTATTAAATAAATTGTAATAAATAATAAATTAATAATAAATTAAATATAAAAATAAAATAATAACCATGTTATATATTTTTAAATATATATTTAATAATTATAATAATTATTAGTTTTCTTTAATAAAATATAAAAATTATTTAATAAAATAATAATTATTTATAATTTTAATAAACAATTTTTTTTGGGTCTAATTATTTATATATGGGTCTAATTATGAAGTTTGAACTCGTCTAGTTCCCAATTCCATCAAAAATCAACCTAAAGGAGTCTGAGTTTGTGATAATCTAAATTTTCTGTACGCCTTAAGATAGGCTTATCACAATACCTAATTTGCAATTTCTGTAAAGAGTTTGATACCTTCCATGTCTTGTACTTTTATGTGTATATATATATCATAGTCAGTCAACTGTCATGCTTGTTAGCAAATAAACCCTAATTTGTGGAATTTGTTCCCTGGTTTCTAACTCGCAGCTTCCTTTTTTCCAGTTAAGGGCGTGCAATGGATCCTCAACCTGAGCCTGTTAGCTATATTTGTGGCGGTATGTAAATTCACGATAACAGGACGTTTGTTTATTATTTGTCTTTTTTTTGAGGTGTGTTTTGAATTAACGCAGTTTGAAATTTCTTTCGTTTTTTTGGATATATGGGGCAGATTGTGGACAAGAGAACACCTTGAAACCTGGTGATGTGATTCAGTGCCGAGAGTGTGGTTATCGCATTCTCTATAAAAAGCGTACCCGTAGAAGTAAGTTTCTTATTTGACAAAAAAAAAAAATTGTTATCATTGTTCAAAGCAATTGCACTTATTGGTAGTGTAATCTGCTTCAAGTATCATTCTTTAGTGGTTCTCAATTCTACTGATATGTTTTACATAGTTTTTTCTCCTGCCCTTGCTGGATTTGGGTCTGAATCTATATTCTTTTCATTATTACAATTAGGGGAAAACGGATTTTAAAAAATTGTTTGCAGCAATTGTGCTGGCGAATACATTATTGAAAGTACAAGTCTGATTTTCTGAATTATAAGTGAATTTTATTGTTTGGTATAAATGAATAGTAACGATGGTTTTTGAAGTCGATTCGGAAAAAAATATGATTTTTTTTTTTTATTTTTATTTTTATAACTCAGCTTATGAGATGAGTTTTTGGGTTAGTTTTGGTGATTTTTCCATTTATGCTAATCAAGCAGCTTCTCTGAAAAAAGAAGTTACCGAATATTTCTTCCTTATTAACATGTCTTTCTTTTTTGAACTGAATGGCATGGGATTGGAGAAGAAATTTGAATTCTGCTTTACCTGCAATATACCAAATTCATACGTCTAATTCAATGCACTTTATGTTTCTCAATTGTTATTTAAAGAATAATGTCCTTTTGCTTTAATTTCTTGATGTTATTTGATGCAGTTGTTCAGTATGAAGCTCGCTAAGAGGAGAATGTAGCCATGGATTTTGCAGTCTTTCTTAAAGCATTCGAAGATGCAATAATGGAGTGAACAAAACACCATGAAATGCCAGATTTATGTTTTGGAGTTTTAATTATTGTGTTCTTTTAATTTACAGGAAACCAGTTTTTGTACTGTAATATATATATATATATATATATATATATTTGCATGTCTTACATTGCAGTTGGGCTCTAATGTTCCTATAGTTTTATTTTATTTTATTTTTTTTTGGTAATTTCCTATAGTTTTATACTACTGGGCAGATTGCTGTCTCTGATATCATTCCTTCCTACACACTAGGAAGATTGATTTCCACTACATGGGTTTGGAATAATTATTTTATTTAATACACTTTGATTTAAAATTCTATTGTTTTAACTTTTAAATACTATTTTAACTATTTATAATCAACCTAGTTAGTCATGCTGGTAAAAGTTTACTTATCTGTTCTAAATTAAACGCATGTTGGGGTGCACGTATAACTTTTGAGGTGGAAATCATCAATGCATTTCGATTATCTCTTAAAAGAAATTAAAAGGGGAAAAAAAGTAAATAAAAAAAAAAATCTTTTCTTCCTTTCTATTTTCACTTTTCAGAACCTTTTCTCCCTTCTCTTTCTAATTTCACTCACTTAAAGCCTGAATTAGGGCTTTTAAAAATAGGAGTTAGGCAAAAGAGAAGATGTTAAAATTAGAAATACAAATAAAATTTAATTTCAATTACTTTCAATTTTTTAATTCCTAATATCTAGTTTGACCTTCTTATTTTAAATTTTAAAATTGATCATCTCTTTAAAAAAAAAAAAAAAATTAAAATTTGTTTTCTTAGTAATTTTGGTTATCATTCTTAGTTTGAATTGTAAGTGGAATGGAATACATGGACATGTTAGATTTATAATTTTTTAATTTTTTCCCTCAAAACCCTTTTTGAAGGAGATTTTAGATGTTTTGTTTTAAAATATTTAGAATGTTTTTTTTTTTTTTTTTTTTTTTTTTTTATTGTTTTTTTAAAACTTGATTTTTTTTTGTCATCTTTGAAAATTTTCAATCTTTTTTTGTATGTATATATATTATATATATTTTGCTAAAAAAATTTTTTTGACATTATTTTCTAGATAATTTATTTTCAAAATTTAACTCGTTTCACAATTTTTGTTTCCTTTTAAATATATTTTTAGTTTTGTATTAGGTTACATTGATATATATATTTATAAGGCTTTTACCTTATATATTATAAGTGTTCTCCATTGTACCATTTGTATTAAAAAAAAAAAAAATGTAACGTACTGAGAAACTAATTTGTAAGATAAATTTATTTGAAGATTAAAAAAAAAAAAGATTGAATTGGTTGCTTATAAATTATTTTGAGATTGAATTGGATAATTTCGTTTTTTTTAATATTTTCGTCCAAAAACCAAATCTAGCAGTGAAAATTTTATAAAAGAATGAAAATAATAATAATAACAAAAATAAATAATTTAAGACAAGATTAAGTAAGAAGTAAAAAGTTGGAGGACTCAATTGCAAATTTTTCTAAACTAAGATGCAGATTACAATTTGTAACTGGTAGAGGAGTAGAAAGCAGCACATTTGCTGAAGCTCGACTCGACGTTACGTAGGCGTTTCCCCCAAGTTTCAGAAAATCGAGCGTTAATCGTTATAAAAGGAGTCGCCGCTTTCCGCTTCGAAGAGGTTTCTTCCGGTATCCATTCGTTTCCGGCGGTTCAATAGAAATCTACACTGTCGAAGGCTGAAATATTCGCTCAGCAGAAGCATTCGAGCACAAGAAGCTTCGAAGAAATCAGAGGATCATTGTTTCCTCCTGTCTCTAACACATTACGAGTGTAAGTTTCTTCTATTTGGAATTGGAGTAAGTTTAAATTAGGATTTTGATAGTTTTGTTATTTAATTAGTGTTCGAAAGGTCCTTTTAATTTAATTTAATTTAATTTTTTGTTAATCTTAATTAGTTTGAAGGTAATTTATAGTAGAAATGGATTTGTTAAGAGTCTATAATTAGAAATTTTTCTTATACCTCTATTTTACGATCAATATAGAGTGCATATATTATTCTGTCATTTGGTTGTGACCTTAATAATTATTTGTTTCCTGTGTCCCACTATTTTTCATCAATTTCAACAGATTGTCCTGAGTTTTGGGTTAGTTTAGTGGGATAGCTTTACGGGCCTTTGTTCTGCATCGACCGGCGACAACGTTAAAGTTTTTTAAAAAAGAAAAAAAAAAAAAATTGTGATTCTTGTCCTTAAAATAATGGGAATTAGCTGAATTTTTTTAAGAGGCGTAAGTATATGATTTGGTTGAAAGACAATTAGCTGGATGAATTTAGTTAGATTCATGTGTTAGGATGGTGTAGCTAATTCAATATTTCTTTGACTTGGAGAATATAATTTTAGCTCAATTAATGAAATGAAGCAACAGGTATAGCTGGAAATCTTACAAAAATGCAAATGGTAAACCCTAAACCCATATATTAGGGAGGCCAAGGTCTGTCTTTTTTTTTTTCTATTTGAGTCAGAGCTTATGTTGATACCACTTATTTAATTGTACCTGATGCCTTTTCTGTTACTTCATGCAGTGCTAATGGGTGATCTGAAGAAATGGGTTTCAGATAGGTTGATATCCCTTCTGGGATACTCTCAGGGGACAGTTGTTCAATATGTGATCAGTATATGTAAGTCCCACATCCATTTTTTTTCATATACATGTCTTGTAGTGATGTATGTGGGTCTCCTTGAGTGGCAGTTTCACTTTGGGAATTAGGATATGTTTTATATAGGCCACTTTTGTTTATTTCAGCCAAGAATGCTTCATCGCCAGCAGAAATTGTGAATAAGCTTACAGATGTGGGTTTGTCACCCTCTAGTGAAACCCAGACATTTGCACAACAAATTTTTGCTAGAATTGAGCGCAAGTCTTCTGGACCAAATGTGAGTGAATGTCTGGTTTGCAGTAACTAAATTCTCTATGTATTTGGGTTCATATGTCAAATCTAGTATTTTCTGGATATTCCTGTACTAGCTATACCGAATACAAGAACGAGAAGCAGCAATGTTGGCCAAGAAGCAGAAGACTTATACACTCTTGGAAGCTGATGATGAGGATGGTGATGCTGGAGGTGGTGGTGGCAGTAGTTCTGTTTCTATGGGTACTCAGTCTCAACAACAAGATAATCGTAGAAAAAAGTTCAGGAAGAGGACTGAGATCTTGGACGATGAAGATGATGAGGTAGAGTTTCCTTATCCTTTGCTAATAGAATTTCCCTTTTCTCTTAGGTAAGCTGCTTCTCCTTTGCTTCATAATAACATGGGTTTTTGATTTTACTTTAAACTGTTGCAGACTGTGAGAAATGAGGCAGAACCAAAACGTGTTAGAAGACGGACGTCGCAGGATGAAAGTGACAATTCTGAGGTGCTTTGCCGTGTCTGTCATTTATTTACCTATAATATTACCTTTCAACTTCAAGAATTTGCTTTTGAAATTTGGGTCATGTATTCCTGCTAATGGTCAATTAGAAGCTCTTGTGCATGGTTTTGGCCTCTGGATCTCTTTTCTTTCATTCTGCTTCAGTACCTAATTACTGATGTTAGCATGTTGTTATTGTGTAACAGTCAGAAGAAGAAAGAATACGTGATCAGAGAGAGAGGGAGGAATTGGAGCGACATATAAGAGAACGGGATGCAGCAGGGACAAGAAAGGTTCGATAAGTTGAAAGGATATGATCCTACTTGACATATTAATGCTACTAAATTCAATTAATTGTTGACAACTCATCATTGCTTGCAGCTTTGTTATCTTTTACTTTGAATTTTTCACCTCTTAGGTTCTCTGCAGTGAATTTAGTGTCAAATGGTATATAACATTTAGTTGGTTGCTTTCTATTTGTGATTTTCCAAGCTTTAGATGATATAGTGCTGCAATTATATGCTCAATTGATTAAGTTAATGCAGTATTATCTGACTTTTTTTCTAATAATTGAAATATGAGTTAATTTTCTGATTGCCTTATGAAATTTATTTTTCTATCAACCGTACTGCATCATATATAAGCAGTATGCCATTTTGTCTTTCCACCCACATGGACAGAGCTTAAAATATAGATAAATGTAATATGGTAGGTGGTATCCTGCAATTTACATTGCTGGATATTAATATTAACACACACACATGTATGTTTATGTATTGAATAGAAAAGGATGAATATCCTAGAGATTATGTCTACCATATGAAAGCATATATGTTTCTGTCTATAATTCTTCTGCGGTGGCATGTAGAACATAATGTTGCTTATAATTTTTCATCATTTCCTGTTTTATGCTAGTTGTTTGTGTTATGTATTTCTGGCAATTATCATGTGAGTTTGTTCTTATCATGTCAATATCCTAAGTAGTAGTCGATTACTTTTCACATTTTTGTATCTTTTGACAGCTAATGGAGCCAAAGTTATCGAAAAAGGAGGAAGGTATTAGATCCTCACCATATGTATTTAAATTAATTGTATTTTTCACTTCTCATGTTTCATTTTTTTTTTTTTAAAATTAAATTTTATCTGTTTGTCTCTAGTGAGTTGTATAAATTTTTTCTTTTCTTATTCTTTTAACGGTCCTTTTATAATTGGTAAGTAACTGATCATATTTATTCATATGCAATGACAAGATATTAACTTCTTGTGAATATTTGGACAGAGGAGGCAATCCGGAGGTCAAATGCGAAAGAGGATTATGACTTGGAAGCCCTAAGGTTGGCATCATAAACCATGGCCTACTTTTCCTTTTAGTAGTGAATGTTCTTCATTTAACTTTTATGAACTCCAGTATGCCACCTTGGACTTTTTCCTCTGTGGTTAAACGACATACTATTCAACCATTCTGGGGGATGGTTCTTCTGTAAAAGAAGTAGGGATGGGGGTATAACAATATTTGGTAGTGAGACTCTTGCTTATTGGGTTCTAGAAAGACATGGAGACTAAGTTTCTTAATCTCTGGAGTACACTCACACTAATATATATCCAGTTTGAATGTTATGCCTGCCTCAACCAAATGATTTAGTTCCATGGTATGTCTTGAGTTAATGATTGGTAATGATGAGTTTGCCTACAATGATTCCTAGAACCAAATAAAGAACGCCACTGAATATGGTATTGCCAGGCCTTTCTTTTTTTTTTTCCATAAGAAACCTGTTGAGAAGGAAATTGTTTTCTTATTACTATGTTGTGAAAGAAAGAATGCCCAGGATATCCATGTTGTATAGTTTCACCTTGAACTAGTTTCACTTTCTAATTGAGCTGTGGTATTATCATGGGGTCAACTAGTTTAATCTTGCATAAAGTTTTATGTTTTTGTATCCTTCAATCTGGCCTTTATGTTGCTCTCCAATTCATCAAAGAAAGATCTCAAATTACTCTATTCGTTTTCTATTTGAAGTAGTTTTTCGGGGATAAGAATGAGGATGTGGTCATTTTTGGATAAATCTCATCATCTAGAAAACCTTTGAAGAACTGTACTTCATAAGTTTTATGATTCTTTCTAGATAATTATGGTTCATTTGCTTTTTATACATTGTGGCTTTGAAGCAATTACTCAGATTCTATCTGCTGTCATTTTTAATATTCTTGCCATTATGAGATGTCAAATGTTTTAGGTGCACATGCTTTAGGATGATCCCTCTAATATTTTGGTGTTGTTTCCTTTCAGAAAAGTTTCAAGGCAAGAATATCTGAAGAAAAGAGAGCAAAAAAAGCTTGATGAACTCAGGTATGGGAAGGATAACTTCTTTGTGTCATGCATTACAGTTTAGTTCCACGTAAGAGGCCCTGTTTCCCTTCTTACAGTAAAATGATCTCTTTCACTTGTTTCTTTTGTTCTATCTTCTGAGCACATTATTGGCCCTTTCAGAGATGATATCGAAGATGAACAGTACTTGTTTGATGGTGTGAAGCTGACTGAAGCAGAATATCGTGAACTAAGGTATTTATATTTTGATTGGATGGAACACCTTTAGTCCTGTATTCTAGGCTTTGTTTACCCTTTTCCTTTTTGTCTTGTTAGATGTCATGTATCATTGCTCTTTGTCACAACATAGAGCAACTGCTTCTATTAGTTGGCATCACCTGAACAGATGTATGTTGTCTGTGTGAATAGTGACTATCAAAATTCTTCTTCTTTCTTCCTTTTTATTTTCTTTTTGATTTTTAAAAGCATGACAGTAACATCTTATCTCTTAGATGTCTATGCTTATTGGTGTTTCAATCTTATGTATTTTACAATGACAGATACAAGAAGCAAATGTATGAGCTTGTTAAGAAGCGGTCTCAAGAGGATGATGATGGCAATGAGGTATAGTTTTTACCTATATAATCATCTAAACACATTTCAATATATAATGGTGGTAAATAGTCTGTTAATGTTTGAGTTGGTAGGAAACCAGGACTCAGGCAGCCTAGGGCTAAAAGCCTTGAAGAATTTCACTAAACCATTTTATTCTTTGTTGAGTTTATTTACTTTCATGGTTGAATGCCTGTTTCTTAATATTCTGTGATACTAAAAACAGTAGTTTTGCTCTCATTTGTGTGCAACAGTATGTATACTTTTCTTTTTACATTGGATGGTACCTTTATTGCTCAAGTTTTTCGTTAGTTCTTTTGTCTACTTTAGCATTCATTGTGTATAAAACTCTATGCAATATATTTGCTGTCTGACAAGATTGATCTTCACAGCTTTGTATTTCCTACAGTCAATAGTGGTCAAGTTAAAACTAAAATTTGGCATAAGAAAAATGTATGAAAGAACAATTGCTACTCTCTCTAGTTTCCCATGTTTCTAATCCTGTCATTTTTTGAATGTTTTGATTGACAATGAAGTGACATTCGTGATTTTTTAATTTTGTAATTCAGTACAGGATGCCTGAAGCATATGATCAGGATGGTGGCGTAAATCAGGAAAAGAGATTTGCCGTTGCTTTGCAGCGTTACAAGTTAGTACTTTATTTTAGAAATAGTTCAGCATTTGATAATTAGTTCATTAATCCGTCAAAAGTTATATCTTTTGCTAACTTATACAATTTTTTGTTTTCTCCTCCAGGGATTTAAATGCCGTAGATAAAATGAATCCATTTGCAGAACAAGAAGCATGGGAGGAACATCAGATTGGTGGGTAGTTTCAATTGTTATCTAAGGGTGCATTTTGACAGTCATTTTTATACTGAAAATTACATCTAAATTTGGCAAGAAGTTCAAATAACGATATTTTTAAAATTTGAACATTTGAATTTGAAATTTTTATACTCAAATATTAAAAATATAATTAACACTTATTATTTTAAAAATAAGTAAAAAAGTTGGTCAAAATTTTTTAAAAATAACATTTTTGTAAATGGACCAATAGCTGCCACATTGTGGTTCTAGATGTTGAAATATGCTTAAAAAGTTTCACCATATTGCAGGGAAGGCAACTCTTAAATTTGGGTCGAAAGATAGAAAGCTAAAGTCAGATGACTATCAGTAAGTTTTGCATATTATCCTTGAATGACTTTCTTAACTTTCCTTTTTCATCTTTTCTAATATAATTTTAAAATTATTATTACTTCTTCGTCCACTCTCATGTACTTGTTAGATTTTTATAGTTTTTTCTTCCCCTTAACAGAACATTTGTCATCTTATGAAATCAAGACAAAATTAATTGTACTTCCATTTATATTCTTGTCTCATTCAATCATTACCCTATGCTTATATCACTTTCATGACAAAATCCTCTAGTCTTAAGAGTCTTCTTAAGACCTTTCAACTACAGGAACAATTCCACACAATTATAAGAGAAAATCCTAGTAAAATTAATGTGAAGTATATTGTAGGAGGGGTATTTAAATCTTTCTAGAATTTCATAAAATACACCCTTCTAATGATATGCATATCCAAAATATGTCAAGTTTTGAGGAACAAAGGGCATTATAAAAATGGTTCCTCTGCCCCAATTACTTTTCTTTTGGCCTTTTCCATCTATACTTAATAGGGTTTTGATTCGCTACAATAGGTTGTATATACTGATATAAGTAGGATACTCAATTCATAAATGATCACAGACTTCACTTCCATTTATGATGTTTGATTCCTTTTATAGGTTTGTTTTTGAAGACCAAATTGACTTCATAAAAGCATCTGTCATGGATGGTGTCAATGTAAGAATATATGTTTTCATTATAAATTACTCTTGTGGAAAATTAGTCACAAATGATTAATTAACTTGGTGTCTTTTGATCTCGTTACTTTTCTCTTCCTGAAATAATCTTGCTTTTTGTAGGTTGAAGAAGAGTCATCAATTGAAGAACAGAAGACATCTATGGCAAAAACAGCATTTGATAAACTTCAGGTATGCAATCAACTTTATACTTACACGTTAGAAATGCACATGGATATGCCATTTTTATGACTAGTTCAATTGATGAAGTAATTCATTTATGCTTGTTATTTAATATGCATGAGATACCTTATTATACTAGACAATCTGACTTAGAGTATCTAATACCATGCCATAATGCTGAAAATGGAAGTAGACTTGATCTTTATTGGATCAGACGCAGGAACGGAATCTTTTCTCAATATGTGATGGTGATTAAAAAATCCTGTTAAGTCAAGTTATAGAATCAAGCTGTCCTATGTTCTTTTTCCCCGAAAAGAGAAGATGTTCTTTCCCATACTTCACCACAAATCATGACAAAGAGAATATTATATTGGCTTCACCTTTCTTTTCTCATTCCTCAGGAAGATAGAAAAACTCTACCAGTCTATCCATATAGAGAGGAGCTGCTAAAAGCTGTTAATGATCATCAGGTTGGTCTTTCCTGGAATCATGTCTAATGTCTCAATCTATTTGGAAAGAATGTGCTTGCTAATTATTTATGCTCGATTGTTACCTTAGGTTCTTGTTATTGTTGGGGAGACTGGGTCTGGAAAGACTACTCAGATACCTCAATATCTTCATGAGGCAGGTTATACAAAACGGGGAAAGGTATGTTTTCAACCAAAGATTCATAAATGCTCTCGCGTCCCTTTTATGGTATTTTTAATAAATATTTGACTGAATTTGATTAAATGCCCTAACAGATAGGTTGTACCCAGCCACGTCGAGTTGCTGCCATGAGTGTTGCTGCTCGAGTTTCTCAGGAAATGGGAGTCAAACTTGGACACGAGGTAAGCTGTCTATTTAATGTTATTTCTGTGTTATTACCCATGTTTTATTTCTTCACTTGCTGTTGACTGGTGGAAGATATAATGTCCCATATGAGGATTAGATTTTCTGGCTAAATATTTTACTGATCTTACAATCCTTGTACTTCATCCTAAAAGTTTGCAAAGGAATTGTCCTTGTTATTCTATGAATGGAAGATTTGCTCTCTCAGATGAAATGCTGACCTAAACCTTATTTTGCTGCCAGGTTGGTTACTCCATTCGATTTGAAGACTGCACGTCAGAGAAGACAGTTCTAAAGTATATGACTGATGGGATGTTGTTGCGAGAATTTCTTGGTGAACCTGATCTTGCCAGTTACAGGTACATTTTTGAATAATTTTTGTTTGTAACTCAATTAATTACTAGAAACAATGACTAGAGGTTCTCTGTAGAACTGATTTAATTTGCAAAATGTTGCAGTGTGGTGATGGTTGACGAGGCTCATGAGAGAACATTGTCAACTGATATTCTTTTTGGATTGGTTAAGGTTAGCTCTTTTTATCTGTTTCACCTTTTTTTTTTCCTTCAGCAAAGGGGTTGACTGGTAGCATTATATTCTTTAAGATTCTATGGAGATTAACTACTTATTTTTGTGCATCTTTTTCTTTCTGTTGGATGTTTTGAGTATTTCATAGTTGAATTTATGTTTACTTCACTCCCCTTTCACTGTCTTAGGATATTGCTCGATTTCGTCCTGATCTAAAATTACTAATTTCAAGTGCCACTCTGGATGCTGAGAAGTTCAGTGATTATTTTGATTCTGCACCGATATTTAAGATTCCTGGAAGGCGATTTCCTGTTGAGATACATTATACCAAAGCTCCGGAAGCTGATTATTTGGATGCTGCAATTGTCACAGCCCTGCAAATACATGTGACGCAGCCACCTGGTGATGGTGATATATTAGTTTTTCTAACCGGACAAGAAGAGATTGAATCAGCCGAGGAAATCTTGAAGCATAGAACAAGAGGATTGGGTACTAAAATAGCCGAGCTTATTATATGCCCTATCTATGCAAATCTGCCTACAGAACTGCAGGCAAAAATTTTTGAAACCACTCCAGAAGGGGCACGGAAAGTTGTCCTTGCTACTAATATTGCAGAGACTTCATTAACAATTGATGGGATTAAGTATGTTATTGATCCAGGATTTGTCAAAATGAAGTCGTATAGTCCTAAAACAGGAATGGAATCTTTGCTTGTAACACCGATATCTAAAGCATCTGCAAATCAGCGGGCAGGTCGATCTGGACGAACTGGTCCCGGAAAGTGCTTTAGATTGTATACAGTGTACAATTATTACCATGACTTGGAAGATAACACTGTTCCTGAGATACAAAGGACCAACCTTTCAAATGTTGTGCTTTCACTCAAAAGTCTTGGTATTCATGACTTGGTGAATTTTGATTTTATGGACCCTCCACCTGCTGAAGCATTATTGAAAGCTCTGGAGTTGTTGTATGCACTTGGTGCACTTAATAAGCATGGGGAGTTGACAAAAGTTGGCAGAAGAATGGCAGAGTTCCCTTTGGATCCAATGTTGTCAAAGATGATTGTGGCTTCTGACAAATACAAGTGCTCTGATGAGATTATCTCTATTGCTGCGATGCTTTCTGTTGGAAATTCAATTTTTTATCGCCCTAAGGATAAGCAAGTTCATGCAGACAATGCTCGATTGAATTTCCATATGGGTAATGTTGGAGATCACATTGCATTGCTCAAGGTTTGTTTCTTTTAAGTTAGCAATCTTTAGATCTTGCACAAGTACTCACTGGATCATCATTTATCTTATTATTTCTATCTTGTCATGTGATGATAGTTCTGGACTTGCTTATCTTGTGCTAGTATGTGCTTCAGCTTCATGGTAGAAAACATAGATACTAAATAGATGCACTTGCATGTAGATGTAGACAAAGAAACCTTAGGTTCCTTAGTTACAAATTAGTTTCTTCCACAAGGGGTTATTACAGAATTAGACTTGGTGACATGGGAGAGACACGGGATGGGTTACTTTTTTTCATTCAAACACACTTGAAAGCTGATCTGTAGGCCTCATTGTGCTTGTATCTGAAATATTAAGAGAGAAAACAATGAAATATTAAGAGAGAAAACAATGAAATATTAAGAGAGAAAACGACGAACTCTAATAAATTGCTGTTATTTTGGATAATCTGTCTGAAATAGGTATACCAGTTGTGATTGAAAGTGGTTTGTATAATAGTATTAATATCTATTTGTCGTGAACATTGTTCTAAGCCTTGTTTCTATTTTTGTTTCAGGTTTACAACTCTTGGAAGGAAACTAACTTTGCCACCCAGTGGTGTTATGAAAATTACATTCAAGTAAGTTACAGTGTTCTACAAACTCAAGTTCCAAATGTATTTCTTAGAAAGAACTTGAGTCTTAGATGTGTGTATGAGCAGGCAGGACATGCATGTGACGATTAAGAGCTGTGTTTGTACCCACTGGGGTGTGTGTGTGTGTGTGTAAATGGCACATCTTAACTTATGTTGGGTTTGACTTGAGAAAAATTCTAATTCTGCTTAGGGATGGTCGAGTTGGGCTTTAACTCTTTGGATAATACTTTACTCTAGTGCTACTTGAGCTTAATTGAGCTTTATGTGTATCTATATATATATTTATTTAAAATTACTAATTTATCCTTATAAATGAAAAATATTGTAAACTTATCGTGCAAATGATGCTTTATTTAACTTAATGTAGGAAGATCGAGTAGCTTATATATTGACATAACTTAATTGTGCTTTGAAATTTACATCAGGCTCAAGCTTGAATCTGGTACCCTGGTTGAGCTTGATCAATTATATTGCTGCCAACCATTAAGACTTAGATAATATGCTTCTATTTGCTGTTAGTAATCGATTAGTGCTCCATTGGGAACATTGTTTTATGACATCATTTGTAATTGAAAGTGAAAAGATGTTTTACATGCTAAAATTAGAAAGCTGATGGAACTCTCAACTGCTTGAAGATTTTCCAAATTCTCATCTTTCCCTTGATATAGTCTGCAGATATTGATTTTTTTTTTTTTTTTTTTCCCAAAAAAAAAAAAAAAATGATATTTATGTTTTTTTAAATATTTTTGGAGGCTAGGAAAAAATGTGGAAATTAAGATTACAAACTATATGTATTCTAGAAAGTAGATACAAATTTCAAGAAACCTAAAAAGGAAAGTTTGATATTCTATATGTCATGGAATACTATCAAAAGAAGGTTTTATTTTCCACTACTAAAGAAAAATACATCTTAGTCTTATGTTTTCTTTTTCTATTCAGGTCAGAAGTATGAAGAGAGCAAGAGATATAAGAGACCAGTTGGAGGGGCTCTTAGAAAGGGTTGAAATTGAGTTAACATCTAATCTCAATGATTTAGAAGCCATCAAAATGGCCATCATATCGGGATTTTTTCCCCACACAGCAAGGTTGCAGAAGAATGGATTATATCGCACAGTTAAACATCCCCAGACAGTTCATCTCCACCCAAGCTCAGGATTAGCTCAGGTAAATCAATGGGTTACTGATTATTCGTAGGAAAACAAATATTTATGGATGTAATTTGTCTAGAACATTGAATTGCTGTCCAAGTTTCTATTTCTTTTTTGTGCATAGTCTGTAGCTTGTTGTAGTTGTCAGATAATTTGTATCTTTATATACCTCTAATACTGTCATTTTTGTAATACCTATATGGACTTCTAATTAAGTAATATTCTGGGAAAAGATGAATTAAACCCATTGATTGATTATGGAAAGAAATTAATATAATCACATTGTATAACAAAACAGAACTATTATTTGACCTAAGTTTAGTGTTTTTCTAGATTATTATTATTTGGCATTGGCTTTGTGTTGGTGTGCAGCTTGCTTAAGTTATTCAAGTGGTACAGTTAAATTTTTTCTAATATTCTTGGAAGAAAAGCATTGGCAGGAGTGGGTTGACTCTTACATTTATTTTAAAATGTTGCACAAAATTTGAACACGACTTACTCAATTATTGGTTGTAAAATATATCACTCTCATGAGTTTAAAGATCATTAGTTGAAAGGAAATAGTAGTGATATGGTGGATTACTATTGATAAAAATATCTTTTTGACTGGAAGAGTGACCAGAAGTTTACAAAAATTATTACTTGTGTTTCAGTTTAATTTTTTTCCCCTGTTTATTTAGATAAAGTGGGTATCACAATATGCTTTTGTATTTATGACTCATCTTGAGAAAATTAATTGCCTCATGGGACCTGTCCCCCTTTTGCTTCTTTGTGAAAACTGTTTGAGACATTGTTATGCTGTCAAGGGTGCTTCAGTCTGACTTTAATCTTAGAATGATACTTAAGTGATATGGATTCAACAATAATCTTTTTGTCTACGTTCTAATGTCTCCTCATCTCTAAGCAGATAAACCTTCTATAGAGTTAAAATTCAGTCACTTGGAAATATTTAGGTGCTGTCAACTGTTTTTTGATACTATGGGGTCAGTCTATTATATATGTGTGTGGATCATTTAGTACATATGTGAGTACAAGATAACTTTAAGCTGAGAAGGCACAGTTTTGCAATTGGTCATGTTCCTGTAGAACGGTTATAACTTCTTTTATTGCTTTTAGGTGCTTCCAAGGTGGGTGGTCTACCATGAGTTGGTCTTGACAACCAAGGAATACATGCGGCAGGTAGCACATCCTTCACCCTTTCCTTTCGTTATTGTTCATGATCTTGTGCTTGGATGATACATATTGAATTTATATTATGAATTTCAGGTAACAGAGCTAAAACCAGAATGGCTAGTGGAGATAGCTCCTCACTACTATCAGATGAAGGATGTTGAAGATCGTAAGATCCTCTCTCTCTAAAGTTCGTGCATGTTAGCATGCCTTTTGCGTGTGCTGTTGCTTGTCTACCTATGCACATGTTCATGCTCTACAAATTACATTCTGGATATATTTGGTGGAAACTTTTGTTGATTTCATTTAGTTTTGGTGAATTTTAGAAGTCTTTGGTACTGCGTATTTTGTTAATTGGTTTGTAATTTTTCTTGCATAGGTTCAAAATATTACTTCAAGGTATTTATAGTTTGTCCTAAAAGGATATCTCTTTCTTGTTTGGTTCTAATTGTCAAATGTTTGGCTGCCTCTAAAATCTTTCAGAACTTGGGATGAGTAATCATATTATTTCCAGTGTTTTTTTTTTTAACATTATGTGAACCTAGAATTTGCACTTGTTGGAGAAGAAAATAAATCCTGCTCTAGCTACACTCTACGGATATGACTGTTTTAGTGATGAACATGTTGCAAGCTTTTGCGATGTTAGATTACCAAGGAAGGTTTTATTTTCTCCTATTTTCCAAGAGATGATACAAACAATGCTAAGAAGCGCAATTATATCCGTGTGAGGATCCAGTCTTTTCTCATAAAGTGTTAATAGATTGGAGACTAGGGATTGTTTCCTTCATGTGTTTGATAGATTTCAAAACTGCTCTTGGTTCGGTCATTCATATGTATCATACTGTTCTGTAATTCAATCCTCCAATGTTTTCTATGCAGAGGGATCAAAGAAAATGCCCCGTGGAGCAGGACGTGCATCTGATCTAACTGCCTGAGGTACAAGAATGTCCCCACTAAAGACTAATTTACGTGTTATTATTCCAGCCAGAATTTGTGGTTGGGTTTTGGGGAGATCGTTAGAGGAGGAATATGTAAAAGTGCAAGAGGCATAGTCATGTATATATCAATTTTGTTAGTCATTGTTGTATTATCTGTGGCTGGGCTCAAACTTAATATTGATTGTTGCCACGCATGTATAATTCATTAGATGAAGTAATTTGTTTATCAGTTGTTTCAAATGCAGTGTAATTACCAGTCAATTTTTATTTTGCTTTAGATTTGAGGTTTTTTCAATTGAATTACTTCTCAATCATTTGAAATTCTGGGAGCTAAATGGTCCTCTGGATGACTTCGGCTATTCTTGTCTATCCGATGTAATCTAAAATAATTTGTGGCAAGAACAATGTGGCAGTTTAACCGGTGGCGCTTTCCTCATTTAGATATTTCCACTTGTCATGAGATTCTAAGTTATATTAGTAGATGATGATGCAAGTTACCAATAAAAATGATTTTTGGTTTCTATAAAATACAAAGTGCTCTGACGAGATTATTTTTATTGGTGTATTTTCTGTAGTTGCGATAAAATTCAGTCATACTATTTTGCTAGGCTCTGATGTCAATTTGTCCGAAAACAATGGCCCACTATGACAATGAGTTGAGTGGAACTTTCCTATCATGTCTCCCTCACCCCAGCCACACAAAAAGGATTGAAAATTCATAACACGTTGATATAATGCATGTTTATTACAAAGAGTATGTCAATAGTATCAAAAGTTCACAAATTGATAGATAAGACAAGTAACAAGTTGATAATCTGAATCCAAAAACACAAGGGGGGGGAAGGAAAGAATCCAAAGAATGACCTTCTCACATAAACTTTGATTCTAAGCTCCTTATCTGAGAGACCAATCAAATGGGTGGGTTGGTTCCCCACCTATGCCGCAGCAGGCATATCCTTGAGCCATGGATCCAATGGTTTCCCAATGGAGTAAACAATAAATCCAATCTCTCTAAGCTTCTGCACGTTCACAATGTTTCTGCCATCAAACACGAATGCAGGCTTCTGCATGTTATCATAAATCTTCTGGTAGTCAAGGGTCCTGAATTCATCCCACTCCGTCAGAATGCAGAGGGCGTGGGCGGCCCTTGCTGCTTCATAAGCATCCCAAACCACCGTGACTTGCTTCATTGATGCAGGGCTCGATGGTTGGAGGTGAATTGGATGATCCCAACCAAACTTTTCCATGGACAGATCTTTCAGAATCTGATCTTCATTCACCTGGGGATCATAAATGCTCAGCCTTGCCTTGTCATCTAGCAGCCCCTTGCACACGTCGATGGCCGGAGTCTCCCTAGTGTCACCTGTGTCTTTCTTGAACGCAAATCCAAGCACTGCAATCTTCTTCTCTTGAATTGTGTTGAACATTGAGGAAACAACCCTGTTTACAAAACGGTTCTTTTGGTAGTCATTAACTTTGATTACTTGTTTCCAGTACTCAGCAACTTCTGATAGGCCATTGCATTCACAAATGTAAACCAAATTCAGAATATCCTTCTGGAAGCAAGAACCACCAAAGCCAACACTAGCATTTAGAAACTTAGGTCCAACTCTTGAATCCTTGCCGACAGCGTGGGAGACTTGTGACACATCAGCCCCTGTTGCTTCACATAGTGCTGATATTGCATTAACTGATGATATCCTTTGGGCAAGGAAAGCATTGGCAGCAAGCTTTGAGAGCTCAGCTGACCAGAGATTGGTGCAAATGATTCTATCTTCAGGCACCCAATGGGCATAAACAGACTTCAGTGCTTCAATTGCCTTTTGTCCCCCAGGTGTTTCGCGTCCTCCAATGAGAACACGGTCAGGCTTGAACAGATCCTGAATTGCAGTACCCTCAGCAAGGAATTCAGGATTTGAAAGAATTTGATAGTTGATTCCCTTGCTATTGTGTGTCAGGATTTTCTCAATTGCCTCTGCTGTTTTAACTGGAACTGTGGACTTCTCAACAACAATTTTGTCCGATTTCGATACATCAGCTATCATACGGGCAGCACTCTCCCAATATGTAAGATCAGCTGCTTTGCCAGCACCAAGGCCTCGAGTTTTTGTTGGTGTATTTACAGAAACAAAGATAATGTCTGCTTCTGAGACATGTTTCTCAACATCAGTGCTAAAGAAAAGGTTCTTTCCTCGGCACTGCTTCACCACTTCATCAAGGCCTGGCTCATATATAGGTAGCTGATCACTGTTCCAGGCATTGATACGGGCAACAGAGATATCAACAACAGCCACTTCAATTTTGGGGCACTTGAGGGCTATGACTGCCATAGTTGGTCCCCCAACATATCCAGCTCCAATACAACAGATCTTCACCATTTTCACTGATTAACAGAACCGGATATACACGTTATCTACAAATCAGATTTCTGAGAAAATAAAATTTTCTGCAAGCTTATCTTTTCTGGTGCGTGAACAAGTTTGTGTGCAGTTGGACCAAACAGAACTTAAGCTCCATGTGCTCTGCTAAAAGAAATAAAGAGAGAAAAAAAAAAAAAAAAGGCAAAAAGCATCCAGAAAAAAGGCCGCCAAGAAGAGAAATTCCCAACACTTGTACAGCATTGTTTATATCTGAAAGCCCAAAGAAGTCACAATATGAAAAGAATCTCTTTATGAGGGTCCAATTACATTTCAACATCTTCCCACAGATATTGGTCCCGTACAAGGATTTAAATGTAATAACCTTAGTAGATTTAGCCAAAAGAATCACATATTATAGAGGGATTGATAGCCTGGTAGTTGATCAACAAAGTTTAAGAACGGTACAAGTTAATGGTAGCCACATCTATGATTCCATGATGAGAACAATGGAAGTGCAGACAAGAACTTGAAATTCAAAAATGTTACAGATTAGTTTCTTATTCACGTTTTATTATTCCATATTCATAGACATCACAATCTTTATCGTTCTTCATTCCAAAAGGCAGCAAAAGCAAATAAGTAACAGCTTTCCTGTCCTACTATTGGTCTACACATCATCAAAAGTAGCACCAAGGGCTGATTTGCTTTGTCAAGGGGAGAAAAATTATGACTTCGCACAAACATAATAGAAAACCTTAATAAGGAACAACAGAAAAACAAAACTGAAATCAATGTCGGAGTATTCTACAAAAACATGGCATAATGTATCCACAAAAGACGGGGACAGTGAAACATGATTTCAGAAAAACAGCCAACTTGTCTGCATAAACAAAACACAAACTTCTTATAAATGCTAAAATAATATAATGTCAGCACAAATAAGAGGATTTGTGCAAGATTACCTTGATGAAGTTTCTTAAGGAATTGAATATAATCCCCAGGAGAAGATAGAAAAGAGAGCTTGTACACAGGGCCAAAAACCAAAAGACCAAAACCTCTATATATACTTGATGGATATCAAGATACACCTAAGATCCAACTCATGGGCTCTCTCAGAAACTAAGCAAAGGTTTCTTCCTTTGAAGAAAAAACCAAAAAAAAAAAAATAAAAAATGCTGAAATTGGAACGTTCAGCACGTTTCCAAACTGTACCTTTCAGTAACAAACAAGTGAAAATTCAACAACCTTTTATTTTATTTTCCTGTAGTAACCCACTTACCAGTTTCCAACCAAGACACATTTTCCTGAAGCACCTAGAATAAAAAGGTAAAACTTTTATGCATATTCAAGAACAAAGATGTTTATCAAGAACCCTCATCATGAAGATGAATTTCGTTTCTGACCCATGTCACAGAAAATATCAATAGTCGAAAAGAAGTGATCTTTTCCCAAAGAAATTAATTAAACAAGCCATGATGGCGAAAGCAGAGAGTGCACTTTTCGTGGTCTAAACTTTTTAAGGCTACAGCAGCACAAGACATGATTTGCATTTTGGTTTTTTTTTTTTTTTTTTTACCAGTTACAGCATAGAAGAAAAGAAGAAAGAACGCTTAAGACTTCAGAAACAACGTGCCCGGTTGGTTCAAAGGCATTGATTGAGTGAGAGGAAAGACAAAGACTTAATCATGAGAAAAAGTATATATATATAATATAAAACTGTTAAGTCACATTAAAATAGACAAATCCTTGTTTGCGACACTTCTTTTGCAGGCAACAATTTTGGGAGATTAATGTGTTTATACCTGATGGAATTGCCTTAAGTCAGCAACCAGAAGATGGTGAAGATGCTTCAACAATGCAAACTAATAGGAAGGAATCTGAAAGCAAAGAAAGGGAAGGAATATCAGAGGATCTGAGTGAGAAGGATGGCATACAATAGAATTAGTGTGGTGTACTTATAACACTATATTTATTATTTCCACATTGCAAATAAGCCATTTATTTTTCCCCAAAAATCTTCTAACAAGGAAGGTTAAAGTTTAAGATAGAAATAAGTTTAATATGATTTTTCATCATAAATGAAGCTATTACCAACTGAGTTACATCTTTTTGACAAGCTTATAATATTAGATTCTCGATTTTTATAATTTTTAATGTGATTATTGTTATAAATAAAAGGGAAATATAGTAAATAGAGAAAAATATAAAAAACAGAAAGGACGTTTTGTTGAGAGAATGCATGTAGAGAGAATGTCTGTCAATAACAATTATCAAAAGGAATAAATGCCCTATTTATAGATACAAATGTAGAGACTCTGAAAGTAAAAAGTCAAAGGTGTTTAGAAGACTAAATAAAGAATATTCACTAATTACATAAATTTATAACAATTATATATATATTTATATATATAAATATTATAAATATTAACTTAATTGAAGTTAATAATATTAATTTTTAAGATTAATTAAATTAAAACTATTTTTATGTCATTAGTGTTAAAAAAATTATGAAATTATTTATCATCAGTGTTATAAATAATATTTTTGTTTCTTTCTTACATGGGCCCACAATCAATTGTAATTAGGTAAATATTTATTATTGAGATTGTGCTAAAACTCATAAAAACAAACATGTGATGTTATAAAATAAATATATATATTTTATTAAGATTAGACATATGAACTTATTTATGATTTTTTTTCCAAACCAATAAAAAGGAAAAGAAAAAAAAAAGAAAAAAAAAAGAAAGAAAGAGCTTATTTGCAATGTGAAATCTCAGATCCTCTGAAACTTTTTTTTTTTTTTTTTTTTCGCTCTTTAAAATATTATTTAAGATACTAATTAAATTAAATATGTGTTAGTTTAATTAACTTAAAAAATTAATGTTGTTATTTTCTGTTAAGTTAATATTTATTACTTTTTAAACATAAAAGTTACTAAAATATTTTTCATTTTTTAGATTGATGTAAAAAATTATTTTTTATATCTTTATAATTTTATTTAAATATGATTATAATTTTTTTTTAAAAAAAATTATAAATATTGACGTAATAGAAGTTAACGATATTAATTTTTTAGATTAAATAAACTGATACATATTTTAATTTAATTGGTATTTTAGTCAATGTCTTAAATAATGTTTTAGATATCCAATACCTTGTTGAACCATTTAGATTTTTTATAAAGCTTAAATAAAATTAGGGATATAATGATAAACTCGAGGTATTTTAAGTATATTTAATTCATATTTAATTTAATTTAGTTTGATTTGATGTGATGTTTAAAACCATATATATATATATATATGGAAATGATATAATTTAATATCAAATATAAAGAAAATTATTCAGTTTAAAATGATTTTTTACAGTTTTGATTATTTTATTTTACTTTATTTATTTATTTATTTTTAAAAAAATTTATTCTTATTTTTAGATGATTATTTTAGTCGTTTTGATCATATTTTATTATGATAAAAAGATCAAGACTCATTATAAAGTCTTAATAAAAAAAAATAATTAAAATAATCGTCAAAACAAAAAAGTAAGAGGAAAAAAAAAAAAGAAAAAAAAGATTAAAAACATGAAAAAAAATATATATATAAACTAAAATTACAAATTTTCCTATCAAATAAATTAAAATATTTAAAATGAAAAAAAAAAAAAAGAGTGAAATATATCTATATGTATATTAAACCATTTAAGATTTAATTTTAAATAACTATTGAAATATATCAAAGAAAATTTGCATATTTAAAATTAATAT
>JAXGGT010000116.1:4758835-4771924 GCA_035583425.1 Marsdenia floribunda | reverse complement strand
AACACAATTCACCATAATATATATATATATATATATATATATATATATATATATATATATATTCTTCCACCATTAGATTATTTTGGCCTAATTTTGGTTATTTACAAAAAAAAAAAGATATAAATTCATGTATGGAAATAATGTGGGGAAAAAAATAAAAGAGCAATATCAAATGTTATTTTTCTAAAAACAATATTATTTTTTTTACGATATAATGATAATAATTAACAAGAGTGTTTAATAATTTAAAAATTTTAAAAATGTTCAAACAATTTCCAATCATTTTCAAAATAAATTTTTATTTAATTCTATAAATTATATTAATAATTAAAATTATCTTTCGATTTGAATTTTAACTTAATTTGAATTTTAACTTAATGAAAGCATATTTGAATAATACAATAATATAAGTTTTGAACCAAATTATTTTTAATGATAAATTGTAGATAATCACACAAAAAATTTAATATATCAAAATACTGCTATAATAAACGACACATTTTAATTTTATGTCTGTATCTTTCATGAGTATATAGAATAAAATCTTGAAATTCTTGAAGCTTCTAAACTCCACACTCATATGAGTGAATTTATACTTTGACAAAATTTCTTTGTTTTCATCTCTCTTTGACAAGGTGTCCTATAGATTCATTAAGAGTTTAAAACTCATCATCCTTTCAATGCAGGTATTAAATATTAACCTTGGGATGGAATAAATAAAATAATTTAATATTTTTTTTAAAATTAAAATAATTTAATACTTACAATCACACTAATGACCTACTTTATTCTTAGAACTTGAGATTTGGCGTAATACTAACGTCAAAAAGAGGTTCTATCATCGGTAATTTGACATAATAGATTTTAAACTCATTCCTTATGTATCAGTAATTTTATTTGGTAGAGTTAATATTCGACCTCTTATCACACATGCATGTGCTAGGCGTTATATTAATCGATCAATGTTATTGCATTCAAAATAAGACCTAGCAGATTTCATCTAATTTTCTTTTAAAGATTTTATTTTATTTCTGATAATCATCACGTATTGGTATGCTCAAAACGTATATTATTCGTAGTGATCCAACAAAAAATGTTCTCTATTTTGCCATTTGACAAAACTTCCACCATGGAACCTTCAACAAGTAACCCCAATAATAAAGTATTCTCTTGATTTAAGTGAGATTACAAATTTGAAATCATATACTTACATATACAACCGTTTAAGAATTTAAGACTAAAATTTATCTCTTACAAAGAACTTACCCGACTCAAACAAAAATTAATCTAAATATAAACATAATTTAAAAATATCGCATATAGTTAAAATTCATTTAAAACACTTTCTACGATAAACCAAAAAAGAAAAAAAAAACAAAACAATGTACTTTTGTCCCCTCTCCATGGGAAAATTTGTATCTTCCCAAGGAAACAGATATTCCTCTTAGTTCATGCAAGAACATGACAAATAAAAGAGCCTAGAACAAACCGGTCATTTCAAATGAAAAAGCATATCTGACTGATGCTCATTTGCTCATCGATATGCACCAAGTCCACAGCTGTACTCTTTATTAAGTTAAAATCCCTACAAAAGCATGAGAACTTCAGAGGAAATACACCCAGGGATGGCAACACAAACTCCTACATTGATGTTTAATGCAAGCCCCAGGAACAACCAAAGCAACCTCCTTTACGACTCGTATGAGCTCCAGGCCGTGCTAAAACAGCTCAACCGTGCCATTCAAGGAACCAAAGGCAATCCTCTGTCTCCAGGGTTATACTATATGAGATCACCATACTATCGGCCACATATAGACAACATCTATAAAGAAAGTGCAAGAGTACCAAAAAGGATCTCAAGGTCCCAAACAGGAAATAAAGATGCTGGGATTAAAGTATGCCCACTAGGATCAAGATCCAACAAAGGGTTTCAACAGTTATGGAAGAAGATCAAACAAAGATTCACAAGAAGCAAAAGGCAATAAATTCTGCATTTACGTTTTCCATGTTCTCAGCAGATAAAAAGCTGTATCACAAAACAACACCTGTAAACAAAGCTTCTACTTTTAATTTCTATTCCTTTACTGCAGTCTTATCCACCTCTTACCCTAATGCACTTTAGAAAGCAATAACTGAGCAGAGATAAGTAACAGATTGTTGACGGTCTCATATCCAAGGACCTTGGGAAAAAAAAAAAAAATTGTCTAAGAACCATAGTGCTTCTCAGAATGAACTGGTAAAATTCTAGTTCTAGCATACAAAAATTTGAATGATATTAAATCATTCATTAAGCCACTAAAAGAGGGTATAAAAAATCCCTACACATAAAAATGACAATCGCACATCATATACAAACAAGCCACACCAAGATGAGTTATTATAATTTAAGAAGATTACATTCGTGGATCTATATGGATTGTTTCTATGCTGATCGTGAGAATGTTACTGGTAAACTGCTGAAGCATGTGGATGCTGCACATAACCAACATTTGGCTACGAGAGTCTTAGAGCCATTTCTTGGAGGAGAGCTCGCTTTTGAGAAGCATTTATGATACGATTGGTTTCAGCACTCTCAAGCACGTCTGTTATTATGGCTGCTGCATGACCAAGAGGCTCCTCTGCTGCTCTTTTCAGCATAAAGGCCTGCAGTTATACATTCACAATCATTGACTACTAAAGGAAATAGAGTGAAATAATACTTCCACAAACATTCAGGAAGACTTGTCCAGTGTTAATAATAATCTAATACTAGAACTGGCACTTCTAGAAATGTATGTAGTCACGAATAGATAATTGGAACTATACAGTAATTCAGAAATCTGATGTAGAAAATTCTTTCAAATCACTTGTCATTTCAACCAAATTAAAACCAGATTTTGTAGGGGCACCTTTAAGGTGCCGACCAGAGAACATTGCTCCATGTGATATGATAAATGCTCGTTACTATTGAGAAAAAGGATACAAGCTGATGCTTGATAAGTGACAAAAATTCATCCAAGTTGCTACAAATATTACAAACATGTCCAAAAGTTTAATGCCAGGTATGACTCCAAAATTATGAAAGATTTTACAGTCTAGAGAGAGACTATGGTCTGTTCCTATAATACAACATCCAACTATTATGCAACTATGATATCTTGTCACACAGAAAAAATACTAGTACGGAAATATGTAGTCTGAGTCTATAAAAATATAAATTCTACATGAACCTGGTATGTGACATTCATAGGTTTAAAAAAGGTTGCACATTTAGGAGGTAAAACATGCAATGCATGTAATGCAGCCTCTTGTTGGATGTGGTCCATGTAAAAAGGTGATCCTAGCTCAGCCACACAATTATCAGTATTCTATAATTAGACCCACAAGCATTGCCCGGCGATACCTTTTGACCTCTTGGATTTTTCCTCAATTTTTTCTTCTATTTATCAACGACTTTAGTAGATGTATAACAGGTTACAGTTACCTGAATAAGGATTTAATCTGGCTCATATGAATGGTGTTGCAGTGGTTGTTTGCGTGTGTAGGAAAGAGAGAGACAGAGACAGAGACAGACAGACAGCAGGATAGAGAGAGATGGGAAGAAAATAAATAGATTGATACCTGCCCATGGTGTGATATAGACAATGTGCACGGTTGTTGAGACCAAGGTTCTCCATCTATTTGAACAGGCAATCTTTCAAATAGGTGAATCTTAATTGACTGCCCCTGTGCAAGTCGCCGTGCCTTTGACAGCCCCACCTGTTCATAAAGTCAACATTTATGATAGGTGACTGGTAATCTTTTTTTCCCTTCTACCAATACCTCACTATCTACAAATATTATGTTCATTTTGTTGAAAAGATGTAACATTACAACTATAAAAATGCATGCAAGTATTTAGTGAAACAACATCTGCGGGGGCCATTAATAATTTCCTTTCTTATTATTATTTCTTGAATAGAATATTTCTGAATAATTTTTTAAATCTTAAATGTCTAGTTATTTACTAAGAAAAACAAAACAAAAAACCAATTATTATAGCTATTTAGCTTTAGTTAATAATAGAAAGGAGTACATGTTCATATATAGAATCTACAGGTAGAAATTAAGATGCTCAGAAAAATACTAATAAAAAACATGTAAGATAATACAAAAATTTAACATGTGAAAATTATTTTAGAAAAAATGAGAACTTAGAAAGGCAATGCTCCTTCCCAGAAGGGATAGAGTCTATCATCTACTGAAGTTATTTCTGTAAAAAAATTACCCCTAATCATACATATATATATATATAAATTATACTCAAGTAATAATTGAAACTCAGCTAGAAAGATGAAGGATGAATGAAACTTTGTAGGACAAATAAATTCTATACAATCTTAACTTTAAAGAAATAATTACATAACTTGGAGTGATAAGAATATCTAAATATATAAATATATAAAGAATAAGAACGTCAATGTTTCTTGCCACTTATACGTGTATAAAAAGATTAACAATGATCCGAAGCAAATTGAATACTTAAAAAGGTTATGCAATATATGTTTATGGAATTACAACCATATAGAAACGAAAAATATTTTAAAGAAAATCTTAGATTAGAAATCAACAACAAAATTTTGATACATAATATATAAAGATTGTTAATATTGATCCCACAAAGATACAAGTAAAAAATTAATTCTCATTAAATTATAAATCTAAATAAATATAAAACCTAATAAAATATTAACGAAAACTACAAAAGCTACATGCATGACTAAAAATAAAAAACATAAGATTAATAGTAATACAAAATACAAATTTACTTTCTTAAAAATTGGATAATTTGAACTTACGAGAAATTTTAGATATATTATGAAACAAAAGAATTCCATGTTCATAAAAAAAATTGTCATCACGTTAACTATCTTTCTTTTTTTTTTTTTTTTTTTTTGATAAGTATCATCACGATAACTATCAATAATACCTGAAGCTTGCCAAGATGCCAGGTTCCTGAAATGCTTACAACTTCTAGCAGCTTATCATGCATAGATTGAGGATCAAAATTATCCTGGTTATCATCGTCATTCTGCCACAAGTCTACTCCACCCATGTAACTTCCAATGTTTGCAACAAGAACTCCTTCAGCATCCTAAAAATGACAAGAACCAATTCACAGCAATGATTCTAGTGGAATGGACAGTAGAGGGAAAAGACCAAGCAAGAAATCATGTATCCCCTTGCAACAAGGAAACAGCAGATGCAAAATCTTAAATAGAAGAATCCAAACAGGCAAGACATGTATCAGGGACATGAATGAACTAACCTCAGGGACCTCTATCTCAACCCCATCAACTTCTACTCGCACTTGCCAAGGGAAATCATCAAAAGTTCTAGCCATGATACTTCTTGCACCTTCTTTTGCGTAAAGAACTTTATTCATAAACTGCAATTAGCTTGCACAGCTTCAATGCAGCGAAAGAAAACCAGTAAATTAAAAAAATATATATGCTGGGATTGTGTCCTTCAAAACTATCAGGGGAAGAGGCTAAGGCCTCCAAAATCAATAGTTTTAAGTATTTTTTGCTAGCCCTGAAGCAAAATGACTAGACTATTCGGAAGCAGTGAACACTTCAGACTTACTTGCAATAAATTGTTCAATTTAGCTAACTGACAAACAAATATTTAATAATAATGGTACAAGGCAGAGGAGAAAGTTCAAAAAGATTCCATCACCCTCAACATAGTGAAGCAAGCATATAAAGGAATCACATCTCTAAGAGATGCAAATACTTTTGAATTATGGAGCTGGCTACAAAAATTTCTTCAAATCTTCCTGTCAAGCAATGAAATCCATCTGAGATGAATACATAATACCACCAAGCAATTATTACACACAGTCCTATCAAAAAGAAGATATTTTACACTTTGTATAAATCATGACAGTTTCATGCTCAGGAAAACAATAATCTGAAAAGCACTTCACATGAGTAAAAGACTATTCCTTCATATATACATAAGAATAAGAAGCTGCATGACATGAGGAGAAACAATAAATGCAGACCCAACTTCTGACTACTGTTCCTGTAACTCACACAATCCAAATACCTGGTTGTAGAACTTCTCTGGGTTCTCCTCTCTTAGGTTGTGGATCTCCAAAGCAACTTTTGCATCACATCCGACCCCTGAGACAACATTAACCCATGTTCAATACGAGGAAACAAAGAATTCTAGTCCACAAAAAATTTCACATTAAACATGGAAGCTTAGAATTTATAAATCTCATCAACATCATAACTGTCAGTGGACAGTATTCTGAGCAGTAGGAATTAATAGAAGAAGAACAGATGATTCTATAGGATGAATAAAGATAGGAACCAGAAATCAAACTAGAAAGAGAACAAAAGATATATTACAAGATATCACCTGCAACAGCAGCTAATGTTAAGAAGTTTTAGCAAACAGTCATACATACCCAAAAAAAAAAAAAAAAAGGTGGAGAGGGAGACAGAGATCTAAGATCCATCATGCCGACCCAGAGAAAAAGGCTAAATTCAAATACATTTCTGTCTAGGCATACCATTTCCGTAATGAATGGAAAAAGAAACTTCAGCCAATTAATGGGTTGTTTTGTTGCATAATCTTTTTCTTTGAAGTGTAACTTTACTAAAATCATCCTATATAAACGCCATATATTCTATATTTCCTCCAGCCTTCATATGCACAAAATCATAACAGACAGCAAAAAAATTACAGTTTATCTTCTGGATTTTAGTATCCGTCATTATTATCATTTTCCTGCTTCTATAAACAGATAGACCTCACTTTTTGCCTTACATCATTGATCATGAAACTTGATTTGCAAGTCTCACAGTTTATTTCTTTGATATGGAATGCCATTGCCTTGCCTTTTTGACTAGAAAATACCCAATTGCCATTATTCTTTAATAGTTGATATGTACTTTGGTAATCAAATTTGATGAGTGATCTTGATCAATACATTTTACAGGAAGTGAATTATCCATTTTGTTAAATCTCCTGTAGAATATTAAAAAATAATACTAAAATAAAACTTTTAGGCATTGTACTTGCAAGCAACTAGAATCATGCAGAAAACAGAGTTGTAACCATTCAAAGCTCAATAGGTTAAACTAAGATTTGATTTAGCAACCGGCATAATAAAGAATCCCACAGTTGGAGACGCAATGAGTCCTTGGTTTGCAAACATAGTTTATGACGATGCTGACTGATTTTATTAACATGAGAAGCACTTCGTCCTGAAGCATCCAAATGACAGTAAACAACAGGTTGATCCATGTTACTGGACCTAACAAAGCTTGATATTTTAGTCAATCAATTGGTTAACATTCATAACATGTACATCTGATAGATGAACAATTAGCGGCTGAAGAAAAATGAAAAGTTATGCTGGCTTGACACACTGAAACAAAGCTAGCGCTATATATTTATTGGTATGCCAAATAAATGAATATAAGATTATAAAAGAGAAGATATGACACAAACCAAGATAGTTGTTCATAAATTTTGGGTGCTGGAGTAGTTTTCCTTGACGGCTTAAAACTGAAACCTTCCATCGATCGAGAATGGTAACTGCAGCTTGTTCAATGTGATGCAAAAGTGTGCAAAGTCCTCCTTGTCTGTTTACTGAGCCAAGACCAGAACCCCAACATAAAACGCGTGCCAAATCATTTCCGGTTCCTGCAGGAAGAATGGCCACAGGAGGAGGAGAAACAAAATTTTGCTTGTCGATGGCATTCAACACCCAGCCAACAGTACCATCTCCTCCACATACAAGGATTCTGAAGTGGGGGACCTTCCTAAACAAATAAAGGCCAACTTCTGGACCCTCAGAGGAGCTCAACTCAAAAACCTTAATGACAAGAATGGTGATCAGAAATAATAAACATTTTTTACAATGGGAAAAGCCATATCAAGAGTAGGCCAACCATCAACTCTACATGGAAAGTGACTTAATAATTTATAGCAATCAAATTGCTAGCTTTTTCATGTCAAAAGAGACAAAGGTGACTAAAGTTCTAACCTGCAGAGGGTTTAAAAGAATGTTCAACCGCTGTCTCAATGAATTTCCTCTTTGAGCTCCACTTTTTCCATTAATGAAAACTAGCAGTGGTCTGGCATCTGGAGGCAAATCCATCAATTCATATTTCTGTTTCATTCGAACCAAGTGAAAGTCATCTTTTTGATTAATTGATGAACTTCTTTTAAAACTGGGAGAGGATTCCAGCCTTTTTGAATCCCCATTTTGCTGCTGCTCTCCTTCAAGACCTAGGCCACCGTTGCAGTTCTCCTCCAGTCCATGCCAACCATTAGCTGTTGGATTGCCATCAGCAGTACTTTCAATAGATGTGTCACTTATAACACTACCATTACCTATGTCTGCAGCATTCTCACTTCCATGTTTGGACTTTTTACTTTGACTTCTTAAACTTGCACGCACAGAGGATGCAATTTCATTGGCACCATTAGTGATTGTACTTAAAAATCCACCAGAAGAAGACCTGTTAAGTGCTTTCACATAAAGAGGTGAAAGAATAAGCCTTCTAAAAGGACCCATATCACATACGTCACCAGTCTCATTAAACATGCTGCCATGACAATCAACATGTACCATGCGCTGACACCATAAACAACACCAAATAGGGGATCCACCTAGAAAAGAACTACTGCAGGGCTCTTCACAGTAGCTGCAGAAAGAAGATTCATCAGGTTGATCTGGTAACTCTGCCCACCGAACTGACCATTGATGCACCACATTCTTGGATCCAAACATAGACACACACTTGCAGTCCTTCTGTGCATTAGAAGAGCAGTTAAGGTGAGCAGCTGCACCACATGTGCTGCAGCAATGAATAAAACTGTCTGAAGGCCCCATGGGAGAAAGAGCTTGAGAAGGAGACATGGACTTTAAGCATACACAACAGTTTAAACTTTTCCCACGAGATATGGATTCCAAAATCCACATATGAGGAGCCATAGGAGCTTTATTTCTTGTTTTGGGGTTTTTCTTTGACCTTGCAATGGCTTTCATCCAAGTCAGACTGATATTTCTTCGCCATTGGAAAGCTGTATACAAAATGGTCAAGATTCCCACCAAACCAGCAGCAACACAAGAGATAATGAAGACACGAGATTCTGCAATTTCAGTAGGGTTTTTGCCCATCCAGCTTGGCAACTGGAACTCAGACTCTCTGTAGTCATCCATTCCTCAAACTTTATCCACCCGCATTGCACTGAAAACCCCAACCTACTTATACCAAAGAGATACAACAAGCTGAATAATACTAATGCCCAGATTCTTTGCCCACCATGTACACCACACTCGTAGTATAACTATACTCCAAATCACAAATCATACTTCAGTAGGAACCACAGTGCAACAGAATACTTATACTTCAAATTAAAAGTACCCAATTTTCTCTTGACTGGTAGAATGTCGACTTCCCCTCCTAACTCACTATCTCAGGTAAGTCCCAGCCAAACCGTATATACCTAACAACTCCTGAATCAGAGAGTTGAAAAGGAATTTATCATAGAGGATTTTAATGGAATTTATTTAACAAAAGAAGGAATAAAAATTAATAACAGATTCGCTAAGTTCATAAAGTTAATGTCTTCGTGTAAAACATTTTGGGGAAATGCCAAAAGTAATCCTACAAATTAAGAATACCACTTCCAGATAATGCACTCATTGTGCTAGTTTATTCTTTCTTTCTATGTTTTATTTTTTGCTTCTCTTGGCATCATATTCACACAAGGATATTTGAATTCATATTCATGAATAAAACTGATAACAAAAAATTATGATAATGATGAGTACATATAAGTTGAAAGATTCCACTCTTTTACCAAGATGGCAGAAAGAATGAGAGCCATATAGCGTAAAAAGTTTTGCAATCTAACTAAATGTAGAAGTTGAACTTAATCCATACCCAGTTACATCTTACATGTTTCATAACAAATTTGTCCATCCATACTAAAAGGTAGAATTACAAAAATGAATGAGAATTTTACCACTATCCAAAACATATCTCCCCAATAACAAACTCAGAAGTCAGATCAACCACCTAAAATTTACAGACAGAACCATAGCATTCTGCAAACTACACTCATTAACGCAACCACTCCTTTAGAAATACCCGTATGTAGCTCATAAACCAACAAAAAGCAGTCAAAGATAAACTTATTTCTTCCCCCGCCCATACACCCCAAAAAGAAATAGGAACACACACAAATATATATATATATATATATATGCGCGATCACATAAGAAGAACAACAACGTAATACGCAAACAAAAATTGGAAAATGAAAAGGCAAATAAATAACTGTACCGCACTCCGATTTGAGGTGATCCACGATCAAAACAGGCGACGCAAACCCTAAAAATTCTTCAAATTAAAAAGCCAAAAAGAAAAAGGTATAGAAATCGCTAAAAGTGAAGCAAAGCGAAAACATAATCAATACTCCTCAAGCATTTCCCATCCTTTTGTTCTTGATTCTTGGGGAAGTTTTGATTTATAATTTTCTATTTTATTTTTTCAAAAATCTCCATTTTCCTTGGTTTTTCCCTCGTTTCCGTTGTTAATGGGAAGAGAAGAAATGAGAGATTCTCCCATGTTACATTGTATACAGAAAGAGGGAAAGAGAAATAGAGAGTTCTAAAGATTCCGAGAAGCACACGTGGCGAGTGGAAAAGAGTGCCGCTCGTAAAGAAAAACGAAAATATGGGGTCCATCCGGAGCCCCTAGCGGGCCTACTTTTGCCGACGTCTTGTTTATTCAGTCGGGAACCGAAAATAAATTTGGGCTTAGACAGATAACTACCATACGACAAGTGTCCAATATTACAAGGTGAAAGCCCGACAGAATGGCTAGTAAATCATATAAGAGTTGGCACTCAGAATTTAATTTGTATTATTTAAATATAAATAATATGTGATTTTAATTACAAAATATTTTTTAAATTAAAAATATCAAAAAATAATAATAATAATTTTTCGCACCCAATTTCTTATTTTTTTTAATTTTTGGTTATTTTCCTTGAATTTTTCAAACAAAATTTCTTTCAAATTTTTCAAATTTTTTCAACATTTTCAAATTTTCAGCTTACTTGAGAAGATGATATCTCGCATGAATTGCTGAGCTATTGTGAAGATTGATGTACTTTGCCAATGATAGATAATAATTGTCGAATGCTAAGATCTTGAAGGATTGATTTGTTTCAATTCATAGAAGACTTCATGCTTGCTTTATTATGGGAAATCCCTGATTATTTTGAGCACACCTATGTTTTGAGGAATTGTTTGATTGGTAGACTACTTTTGAACACTTAGTTAATAGTATTAAGTTGATTGGGATTTGTGATAGCTATCATAGTTAAGAGAATTTTTGGGTTCTTGCCACTAAATAATTAGTAATAGAAATAAAAGGCTAGTCTGCATGTATTTTTTATTGCTTGAGAACTCCTCCTGAAGGGAATTGAATGCCTGGTGCCCTAAGATCCTTGAGGTCTGGGAGCCACCGGAGTGGAACTCGTTACAAGGGCAATTAAAGTTAATATTGTTAAGTAAACAACACCTATTGCAAAATAATAATAATAATAATAATAAATATATATATATATATAATGTGGCACAATAACTCGAAGTTCTCAAGAGTGATTGTGATTAGTTGTTGTGAATTCTAGTTGATTGAGTACTATTATATTGAGTTGTTGTGAAGGGAAGTCTACTAGTTGAATGATGAATCAAAATTGGTTCACACACTACACCTCAGGGAGATTTTATTATTTGGCATGTGTGGAGTTGATATGAGTTTTTTTTTTTTTTTTTTTTCAAATTCATTCTTCTTGATTTATGTATTAGACAATTAATGAGGCAACTATGAGTATTTTCATTCTTTGCACTGATATAGCATGTTCATGAAAGGTAGATTCTTTGAGTAGTAATCTGAACGGTTTGCACTTGTTGTAAAATTTGGGAGTTTTGAATGGATGTTTTGAGAATTCAATTATCTGATATAATGTGCCTAGTTGAATAATGGAGTATTCTTGTGAACTATGCTTAGAAGTTTGCTTGAGGACAAACAAAAGTCTAAGTGTGGGGTATTTGATAACGCCAAAATATATCATATTTTTAGGACTATTTTGTGCTTAATTTAAGTTAATTGTCATAATATTTGAGCTTAATTGACTGAGAATGACATTTAAATTGCATTATTATGTTTACAGGAAAGTTCCGGGGATTAAAATAAGAAAACAGATGAAATCGAGGACTTAGCTGCAATTTCGGTGCAAAATAACATGGCCATGCTCTCATCAAACACGGCCATGCTTAGCTTCAACCGTCAACAAGGTCCTACTCTTCAAAGCACGACCCTATCATGCAAGAAACCACCCAACACGGCCGTGCTTGAGCCAAGCACGCCTGTGCTCAATCCCATAACTGTCAATCTTGGCCGTGTTGCGCTTAAAACGTCCGTGCTTCAAATCATAACTGCCTAACATGGCCATGCTCCCTCTAAACACGGCCATGCTTGCCTTTTTACTCCGAAATATCTGTGATTTTTATCTGGGAAGATCTTTGGAAGAACCCTACACTTTCTCTATAAAAGGCAACGTCGTTTCTCAGAGCAAGACTGATCGGAATTCGCAGAATCGAAGAAAATTGTGTGTTTACTTAATTCATATCAATTGTAATTTTCTTAGAGTGTTCCCGAGGGTTTGTTTCTTCACTAACACTATAGTGTTGGAGCTTCGACCCGTAAGGAAAGACATTATATGTTAGTGAGAGAGGTAGATTTGGTGGAAGCTCTCGAAGACCGAAGATACATTCATCATGGAGTCACCGAAGGCCGGGAAGTTCAAGGAACCGTAGACGGAGTGACACCTATATGGCACACTCTCTATTTCCCTTCCTTCTTAATTTTGTATCGTTGAATGTTGATTATCCAATTGAA
This sequence comes from Marsdenia floribunda, assembly GCA_035583425.1. Lineage (NCBI taxonomy): Eukaryota > Viridiplantae > Streptophyta > Magnoliopsida > Gentianales > Apocynaceae > Marsdenia > Marsdenia floribunda. Next base: position 4,758,965 of record JAXGGT010000116.1, on the reverse strand, counting down.
TTTTGCATCCTAGGAATTTCTATGTTTTGAATGAACAATTAGAGTTTATCATTGAACACATTTCCGGAAAGGATATTGAATAAAATTCTTCATTGTGAATTACTGTTATTTTGCATTTTCAATTTGAATT
>JAXGGT010000116.1:4718089-4736758 GCA_035583425.1 Marsdenia floribunda | reverse complement strand
TTATGTACAATTTTATATTTTAAATATAAATTTCAGATTTAATCCTAAAATTCTAATTTTAAATGTAAAATTCTAACATTAAATTTTTAATTATACTCAAAATTAATATATCACAATTAAAATTTTAATAAAAAAAATTTATCTTTAATTATAATTGAAAATTTTAGGCTTCTAATCGCGTATTCAGTACGCGTTATAGATTCTATATCGCGTATCCTATACGAGTGAAAGTTATTTTTACACAAGTTTTAAAAAATTGGGTCATTCACTGTGCGTCTACAAAAAAAAAAAGATGACCATTTTAATCAAAAACCTTGAGAACTAAGAACTCTCTCTCAGATGCAACGCAGCGCCCAATGCGTCCTTTTAGATATTCAGGGGGTGACGTCAATTTTATTTTTTGGGTATTATCAATTTTACCCTCTAACATATATAATTTTCTAATTACGTCTTGTTCTGATAGGACCTATGACTACTGGTAGCACTAGCAGCATTATCTGGCTACAAAAGGTCACGAATTGGACCAAAAAGTTATGATTTTTCGTATCATTAATAAAATTACTATCAATTAAATTACGTCTTTTTAAATTATATACATTTTGATATATTTTTTTTACTTATAATATATCTCGAACTTTTGACCTTTTACATTATGAATAAAGTTGTTATCACCTAAATTATGTCTTCTTGACATATATATATATATATATATATAAGACTCATTTAATTTTTATAAAAAAAATTAAATTAAAAGAAAAGTGAGAACACACCTATGTAAATTGTGATACTCACCACTATTATCAAGTATGCTACCGGGACGACCAACGAATTAGTAAGTATAATATAGTTGAAAAATATTTTTTCACCGTGGTAAAGTTTTATTGAATACAATACCCGGCGAAAAAAAAAAAAAAAAAAAAATTAATTGTGATACTCAAAAACTTGAATATTTTATTTGTGGGCACTAATTTATTAAATTACATATTGCGCTCAAAATGTATGTTATTTACAGAAAAGGCCAACTCACTGCATGAAATGACTTCAGCGCCTCCTCCATACAAAAACCTCGAGACATTGAATGATATGAACATTCAAGAATCGGCAGCCATGAAAGCAAGGAGAGAGACATTCAGAAGGTTTATCGAAAGCATACTGTCAAAATAAACCCTCAAATCCATTGATGCCGACGAGAATCTCCTCCTTTTTGTCCACTTGTTTCTACACATTTTCAGAGAAAATGTGGTGAGTGTTTCTTTTTACTCGAGATCCTCAGTATTTCTGAAATGTAAACATCTAGTGGGATAATTTAGTTTGGAAATTAGTTTCGGTTTCGTTCTTCACGAAAATTCGATCCTTTTAAGATGGAAAATCATGGGATGATCTAAAATCATGTTATTTTTGACTCTTGGGGTGTGGGAAATTAAAAAATCTAAAATTTTTAGAGGCTATTTTAGATGCTGTTCTGAGTTTTAGTTGGTTATTTATAGATTGGCCTTTGGATATCGTTTATTAATGGATAAAGTTGATGTAATGTCAACTGTTGTGTGATATTTTGTCATAGCAAAGCTGGGTTTTGCTGCTGGGAGGGGCTTTCTTAGAGGTGCTGAAGAATGAGTCTAAACTGCAAGCTAATCTTTCACTGATTAAGTGCCGAGATGTACTTGTTAATTTGATGGAAATGTAGAGGTATAAGATTATGTAGCTTCTATGCCAATGGGAAGAAACGGTTGAATTCAGATTCAAAATGTGAAATTTGAAGGATATATATTTATATATACATTTTTTTTTTTCGGTGCCAAAATGATGTTTACACTGATATTGTTTGTGCACACAATTTGCTAGTATTGGAAGAAATAACTTGTAGATTTTCAACTATGGACAGCACAACACCTCCACCTGTACCTTCTTCAAATGAACCCACTATCAGTATTAAAATTCAAAGCCCACAACCATCTTTAGTAAACATAAGACTATGGAGACCAGCTGCACAAAGAAACCTGAGAAACCAAATGGTCTAAATTGGCTTCTTTATGACATGATTGGCTCTCTGCATGTTCTACAGCTCATTCCCATGCCAATTCTCTTGTCAACTCCTCTCTCTCAAAAGAATGTGGGTAGATAAGTCAATATCTTTATTTCTAAGAATTAAAACAGAAAAAGGTATATGTGCTAGAGCAAACAAAATGCCGCATGCTCTGACCATGTTTCTGGTTTTGATGGGATTAGGTGCAGGTATATGGACACAATGGAGTAGGGCGTTCTGAGTAAAATGCCTGATATTCAGAAATTTTTTGAAAATGTCCAAGCAACCAGTGAGGGATACAAGGTGAATCCTGTATACGGTTCAGTTATTCTATTAACTACACTTTTAGGGTCCTAATTTTTTGTTTTTGTTTTTTGGTTCACAAGAGGAGTTGCTGAGAGTATTCTTATTCTTGTTAAAGACATACTTAGATGATTTGTGAATCTCGAGTACTAGCATCTTTCAAGAATTGGCTTCCAATTAAATGTTTTTGGTTCACAATCTCATAAACCTCTAAAAAAATACGTAAGCTAGAAAATAAAAAATGTGATTAGGTACTTACTTTTGTCTTTGACTGTCACCTCTCCTGCAGAATCTTCAGTTTAATAAACTTTTGTCATCATACAAAGATGTGGTATGTGTGGTTTGGTTTATACATTTATGAAATAGTGTATAAGCTAACTACTTTGTTTATTTTGAATATGCATATATAAACAAAAAATTATAAGTTCAAAAGGGAAAAGTCAGAAATATATATAGAGGAAAGCATAAGTTTAAAATTTTGAAAAAAAAAAAAAAAAAAAACATCAGACATACTTTCCTGACTATATGATGAAACTCACTGGTAGGAATTGTGGTTCACATGATCAATACTTCTAGATCCATGATATGCCATGCAAAAGACAACCAACAGTCCACAAGCCCAATTTCTTGCTATATTGAGAGTCAAAATTACAATGGTAATGGTAGGAGAATCCCAGTCTTCACCTTTTGACCAATATCTCATTTTGGTAAGTGATCTTGTGGACATTGTTGCCTGGCTGCCTTTTGGAGGCTTTGATTTACAGTAATTCAAATGTACTGACTACTGACTTATTGATGCTATGGCATCACTAAACCTGTAAGCCATATCGATCACTTCTGATATTCGTTAACAAAGTTTTACTTGAATTTTGTTTTTGGCTTACTTAGCAAAGGAGCAAGCTTAAATTGGATAGTAGTTTGAAGTAGTTTGATCTAGTTTGTCTTATTGATGATTGTAATACTGATTTTGATCTTTCAATGTGGTGTATGGCCATAGTAAATGTTACTTAAGTAGGTATTTAGGAAGCTATGTTCTCTTTAGCAATTTCAAGTGATTAGACATCAATTTTGACATCACATCACAGTTTACATGTTTTTGAGTGCCTTAATAGGGTTTTGTATGTAGATTGTCTGAAAATTATGGACAAGGTGACATAGGAAATCATCTATTTTGTTGATGTTGTAAAAGCCATTATACCGTTTGGAGCTTTCTTGTTTGCTAAAATTTTCTGACTAATTATGCTTCAAAAATCACATGTTCATTACTTGGCTTCATTGGTTTCAGAAAAGGTAGCAAAAATTTTTGTTCAAATGTTTGTATTTAGATAAACTTGAAGGTGAACTCTAGATCTCTTTTGACTTCATTAAAACAACATTCATTTTTATTCTCACCCCTCTTTATGCTTATGCATTTGATATCTTGTAGTTTTGCAGAGGTTGCTTGTCATGTAGTTTCTATCACTTGGGGTAACCAACAACAATGTGCAGAAAGTGATACATTGCTCTGGTTGGATGAAATGGATACACGTAACTCATACTCAGCTGAAACTTGCGCGCCTGTTCTTCCAAGTCGTACTAAATGCAAGGTTGAAACCTCTGTTGCGCAACCTTGGCAACAACATAACTGAGGTACCCTGCAGGTATTAGTTTTGCCTTCCGGGGGGAAGCCACAGTCTTAGGCACTTGCTGAATATATTCATTAAAACATCATACTTTGTGTCAGTATATTCTTAATTCATGTTGCATCTTAAAAGCAGTACCTTCTTTGCAGACATTTGTTTTTGTGCCCTTCACAAAAAAGATTGGATACTGCAAACAGATTGCCAATACGATGGTTAGGCAGTGTGTGTGTGTGAAGTCATCACAAGCAGCTTCAGGAATAATTTGGTAAACTTTTAACTTTCTGGAGACCTTTTCCTGTTCCAAAAGATTGCTGTAGGTTGGCTCATGAGAGTTTTCTCCCAAATTTTAGTTAACCAACAAAAATCTTGGATACGGGAAAAACAAGATTGATTCATAATCTTCTCCAACTTGTTTTGATGACTTTTAGGTCTATTTAACTGCTTTGATGGCTTAGTCGAAACAAGTACTAATACTGACCTATAAGGTTTCGTGTCTTCTTTTCTTGCAAAATTCTTCGTTCCTTGGTGGGTTATATTAATATGATTTGAGCTTCTCTTAGTGTCAGAGAAATGACTAATTGCTTTAATCTTTAATAACACCATTTTTGTTTTATATTTTTTAAGGAGAAAAAAAAAAATATATATATATATATATATAATATACAACCAGGTTGCCAATTCCCTGTACAAAAAATTCAGTCCATGTATTGCTTGGAGCATTAGCGGATCGTGCATACAAATAGATAAACATGATGCATTCCATCACAACCAGTGCCAGATGGGAGTGGCTTACCTAATTCATGACTGTAGGGTGCCAAATGTTCGACAGATCTCTTGCTAAAAGTAGCAAATTATATTTCAAACAAATTCTAACCTGCTACACTTTTAAATCCTTCGGTCTTCTAAGAGTCACAGGGAAAGGGGGGAGAGAGAGAGAGAGAGACTTCTGAACCTGTACAACAAATTAATCCTGCTTAATGATGAGCAAAACAACTCAGGCTCCAAAATAATCACAGGTATCCAATTGGACGAACCTTGAACCCTGGCTGAAGGACTATTGAACATGTTCCATAAGTTACAGAGAAGAAATGCTATATATATGTATAAGGAATTTCGGTTACTACGTGTGCATATCTTTCCTGTACCAGGCTGCAACTCATATTCTCAAAAATGACATAGGGCATTCCCATTTCCTTCCAAATTTCAAAGAGATACAGATACAGGACCAACTTACATTTCCGAGTAAATGACATTGCATTCATCAAGAAGAATATCTGAGTCCACTCTTCCTTTCTGCAATTCCATTTTTCTGGTTCTATGTCCCGCCGCAAGTGCCAGTATAAAACCAGCGACGAAAATATACTTACGAAAGCAGAAGCAGATGACATGAGACAGTTGACCAGAAAGGGGGAGGAAAAAATCAATTAATGATCATAATGAAAGACATTGTACTCTTGTGGGGAGGTTTCTGGGCAATGGAAGAGCAGTAACATATCTTTGTGGGAAAGGCTTGTGTGTATTTGTCGCTGCATCAGATGAAGATGCAGCATCCGCACTTTCAGCTTGTCCCCGCCCATGAAATTTAGCAAATCTATTGATGACAGAGAACTTTTCTAAATCTTGGCAATCCACTATCAAGTCCAATACTGATGCTCTTTTATCCAGCCTACACCAACAAGAATCAAAGATGAGAAAGCAGAAAGCAGAAAGCAAAGAAACCACAAGGCAATCCACCAACCCCTGCCCTGGGGCCAGAATGCGAAAATAAAAGCTAAAAAGCAAAAATTAGTTTAAGAAGAAACAAAAGACAGACTGATGGAAGAAAATGGAAATGACAACGTTGAATACTGCAAAAAATTAAATAACTTAATCTGCATTTAAGTGGTATAACAGTTACCTTTGTCTTTTATCTATATTTCTATTTAGATATGCACAAAATCAAATATAAATCTTCCTATAATAAACATTATTTCAACAAACATTTTTGATAGCCTCCTTTACTTAAGGATTCAAGTCCTGCTAATATGTCTACACTAATCACATTAATAACAAGCATAATGCTGTATCTTAGTCACCATCAAAAGCTCTGAAAATTTTACAGAAAATTAAGTTAATAACCAATTTTTAACTTTTTGTAAATAAAATAAGAAGCTCTTCTCTCTCTGAAAATTTATTTGAAACTAATGTGCTTTTAGGAACAAAATCCATATTTCTATTGATCACATTAACAGTTTTCGTGGGCGGGCATCAACAAGTTTATTTAAATATCCCAATCCATTGTCTCGCTACTACTAATAACTAAGTGGCTGTAAATATATGCATATTTTATTAAGAATTACAATTCCTCAGTTAAGACTCACTCACTCTCTTTCAAACATGCAACTAAACTTTTGACAAAACTTTATTGACATCAACACTTTGTAGTAAGTATAATTATTTCTCCTACTAATTTTCCCCCTTTTAAATAACAAATATGTTTGCACCAAAAAATTATTGTCAATATGATTTCTCTCCAATTCATCCATATTATTTGTAATTTCATAGTAGCCTCATTCGGCTGTACATAACAATGTCTTTTTGCTCTCCTTGTCTTCAAAACAATTATACAGGCTAACATTTCCTTTCTAATCCTTTATCTTTAAGATTAGTGGAAAATTGTTCATATTTTAATAAATTACCTTTCCATTTAGGAATATTAATATACATATATATATATATATAATATTAGATAAAGATATATTATCTTCTATCATCATAGCAGAAATTTTCATGGGAGTCAAAAAAGTTCATTTCATTCTTTGGCACACTTTATACCATTTATTACCAAAAAGCAGATAAATCAAATTACCTTTCCATTGTTTTTGTCTACAAATGCAACTTTAGTGCAACAATCTAGTTTGTACATAAAAATAAGAAACAAATTCAGTGTAAACCATATTACTCTTCAATCACATTGTAGTATTATATTAGTTCAACATATAAACTAAACTTGTAGTACAAAATCTCCTAAATCAAATCAAACTCTAGACAATTTTTATCTTAAAATGGAGATTATAGTCAGTAAAGAGAAATTGTCATAATGTTAAATGAATAGCCTTTGGTAGCTAGAAACCAAATAATTTGTAGGGCAAAGAAAAAAAGAAGAGAGAGGGACAGATAGAGAGAGTTACCGGAAAAATTCAGTTTCAAGCTTCTTTGCTCTTGTTGAGAATTCTTTAACGGCCTTAGACAGATACTGATCATCAGTTCTATCTGATGGTTTGGATACATCAGAGGGCCTATAAACACATTACAACCAGCTTTTAGGAGAAGATAAAAATTGGAAAAAGAATAAGAAAAGATACATCATGAGCTGGAGCATCACTGGACAATTAGTTCAACTTAGAGGAAGTCACTCACTCATTTATGCCACCATGAGACAAACTGAACTCACTATTGGCTAGAGAGACAGCACCACAAGTGTCTCCTAATGCTAATCTAGATACAGAGTAAGCCACATTATCATAATCTGAATTAGCATTCATTGATAGGATAGCCGCAGGTGGAGCAGGAAACAATTGTTGCATAAGCTGCGTAGCCAATAAAAGCCTTCTTCTAGGTCTGAGCATCAACTGCCCATCTTCCATAAGATCAACATCTTCTTCAACCTAGTATAATTAAGACAAGCCATCACAACGTGGGAAATTTCAAAATATAGTCAAATGAAAGAATAATTTCGAATAATTAACAAACCTTTTCAGTCAGCCGATTTGCTGCTCTAGCCCAAACAACTTCCGCCATGCTGCTATCAAGGGCCAGAAGCTCAATATATTAGAAAACAAGCCAACAAATTCCTCCAAAGAGGAAAAAAGTCATTTGACATCAAGTGTTACTTGTATCTAAACTAAACAGTTCTCTCCACTATTCACTATGGTGATTATTTATGTGGTTCAACATTATCAGAATCTATATGAAATAGAAAGAAGCAGAAGACAATCAATGTAGAAATTTAAGCTCATGAATCCACCTCATAGTCTGAAGATTTCGGGAACCCAGTGAAATTTCTTTGTGCCAGGGATTGAGTTCACAGGTACTCTTGCGCTTTTTGCTTTTCAAAATTACTGCATGCTGACCACTGACATGGCTTGGCAAAATCTGAGAAGAGAAATGCTCAGCTGGCAACAAGACAGAAGTCGGATTTTGCTGAGTTATAGTAGCTTGATTTGTATCAGTAGTAGCTACAGCAGTAAGTTGCTCCATGGAATTAAGGGTATGTAAACCACTGGAAGGCCTCCCTAGAGTAAAAGGCTGTTCCCCCGGTTTGAGAGCAGCTGCTCTATACATCGACAATATTTGGCCATTTTTGAAGGTTCCATACTGATTAAACCAGGATGGTGCCATTTGGGGACTAATTTTTGTATGGTCAACTTTGTTGCATGTCATATCATTACCACTTTGAGAAACATCTTGTGCAAAACCAAACATACCCTGAGAAACTACATTTCCATGCTCAGAAGACAAATTTCTTTCTACACTATTTGCAGAAGCAGAGACATTTAACAAGTCAGAATCCCCAGAAGGAGCTGATGAATGAGAAGGAACTGATACAGCTCCTGTGGTAGCATTAGGATCATTTGAATGCACCATGTTGGCAGCTGGTGTCTGAATGCCAAGACCACTATCTGGTCCTTTCATTCTCTTCAAGACTCTCTGGCTTGGATCATTCTCTGTGTTTTTCATCACTTGCATTTGATTTAACAAAGAGTAATTTTGTTGGAACAGGTTATTTGGTTTCAAAGATCGGCCGAAGGCTTCAATATCTCTTTGGGTTGAAGCAGAATTTGCAGGGGAACCATCTGATGGAGTCCTCACGAGAGGCTCTTTCCCCTGTGATTCAGTGATCTTCTGAGCTAGATTGCTGTTTTCAGATAATGCTTGCTGACAAAATACCTTTTTCACAGATTGCACTTCCTCAGAACCCAAATTTTGTGAATTTGCACTACCTGCCCCTACCTCAGGCGGGAAATTTCCTCCTTTATTGGCATCCTGATCACCTTGGTTCAGAGAACCAGAAGAAGACAAATTTGCAAGGCCTGCTTGAAATGATGAAGGAAGTTGTGAAGACATCTTCCGGAACTGAGCTCCCAATAAATGTTGTTGTGCTGCAATGTTAGCCCACATATTAGGCAATGCTTTTGACGAGCCTGGTGTAGAGAGACCCATGATAGATGAAGATTGAGTAACGGGCAGAGACTCCCCACCTGATGCATGTGGAAGGACTTTTTCAGAGAAAACATTCATACTACCATGCTGGGACATGTTCCCAGCTGAAACATTGTTATTATTCATGATACTCCCACTCTCATCAGGTAAACAGCCCTCTGCAGATTGACTAGTGATAGGTTTTCTATGAAGATCCTCCTTAATTGTGGAATGAGAGGCATTCTTCTCGAAAGATCTTAATGCTTGCCCACTTTGCCAACCTGTCTCTTGCTTTTGAAGGTTGCCTACCTGATGAGGAAAACCAGGTTTGAACATTGTTGACATATTTCCAGACATCTTGTAAAAGGAGGTTTCATTTCCAGCCTGTACCGGAATTCCAGATATCTCAGTTTTCAACTCTCCTTGCGATCTTTCAGCAGGGGGTATAGAATGAAGAAAGGATGTAGGGACCAAGTGTCCTTGACCCTTTTGTCCCATCTCTAGAGAAGTCTGGCTTGCATGCAATGAACTCACCATCTGCAGGGAGCTTTGAGAAGACAAAGCATGGTTCGGGAGTCTCTGTGATGGAGGACCAAGTTGCAAACCAAAGCCTTGAGAGTTGTTGGACTGACTTCGTTGAAGCCGACTAACCGACCCATCAGAGTTTTCTGCTTGAGGCATTTCAGGTGATGCATTGTGTTCAGAAGAATTGGTATGCACCAAGACACTATGCTCTCTTGATTGATCGACTTTGTTAAGAAGCTCTAGCATGTTTTGACTGCAATAAAAGCATTCTACCATAAGACACAGAATCTGTACAACAGGGAAATTTTAACAGGAAACAAGCTCCAAAGCAAGAACAAATGGAATAAAATGGAGCAGAAGATCAAGATGATCCTATTAAAAGAATTAGATCTTAGAATAGAGATGCAGGAACTCGAAGATATATTTTTCAAGTGTGAGTGATGCTGTCTTTTGAGTTCCCATAAAGATTGTTTTTAGGAGCAGTAGGAACATTTGAAATTCTTTGTGTTAAACCATTTATAGAGATGAAATATATATATATATATAACGACAAACTTTCTAATAACAAAAATCAGAGCACAAAAAAGGCAAGAGAAAGAGAGATGAACAGGTTTAAAAAACGCAAATACTAACTGGATTAAATTGCATACCTGAATTACATTGGTCCCAAGCACAAATATATATATATATATATATAAATATCAAACAAATTACCTTGGCTGAGAAACCTTGTTTGGCACTCGTGTATCAACCAGTCTATTAAACTGAGCAGCCATATTAGGAAGAGAACCAGGAAAGCTTCCTTGGGCAAGTGCTTCATTAAAGCTTTTGGGGTTTCTCAGAAGGTCAGGTGATTGCCCCTGCAAAAATAAGACAAAGAATCATGTACAGGATGGCATCCTATAATTAGAATGTGTAAAGCTAATGTACGAGTATCTATGTGGAGTTAATAATTCACCTTTCCCATTTCACAAGTTTTAGGAACCTGGCCAAAGAACTTTGGCTGACCAAGATGAGAGATTGCCTGCGACTGCATAGGCTGTTTGGTTGCATAAGCTTCTTGATCATCATCCAAGTTTCCCATGGGATGGTACTGAAACTTCCGAGGAGGAGCTGAATTCTTCCGAACCTGATTAGATACCTTCTGCTTGCCAGCAGACATATTCCTTGAATCACTAGCATCAGAGACTAGGTTTTCCCTTGGACCACTCGCAGAAGCATGCTGAGATAAATTTGAACGATAACTGTCATTAGAGTTTTCCTGTTTATCACTATTCTCCATTTCATGTCCTCTACCAACCTCCTTACTTGAAAAGTTCTGGTTCTCATGCAGTGAACTTCCTACCCTTTCACTTGCTTTAGAAGCCACTGAATCGACATTTTTCCAATAGTTAAGTTGATGGTTATTCAGAACATGTTGACTACTCCCTTCGCCGGTCCTAACACTGACTGAATTCGGCAATACCACATTATTCAAACTAAAGCCCTCATTACCCACCTGGACACTTCCTACAGAAGATTTTAACTGCTCCATTTCAACCGTTGAATCCTGACCAGCATTAGATTTCCAAGGAGTTCCAGCCTTGACCAATTCCCTATGCATTACCTGCTTTTGATCATTTCCTTGAGAATACTGTAAAGAGTTTCCACCTCCACGTGCCATTAATGCTGCATCTCCTCCATAGGGTGTTCCAGACCCAAAAACATTCCAACCATTCGGTTTGTTAGATGGTTGCCTAGATCCAGTACTCTCCTGTGACCATGGACTGCAAATACTCTTGTTCTCAGACTGGACAGAATGAGGTGCATTTCCAGGTATCTGACTTCCTTCTGCAACCAACTTATGGACTGGAACTCCATTTGAGCATCTACCTCCTCCATCGAAAGATTGATCAAGTCCTTGAGAAGAATTTTCCTGCAGCCTTGGACCACTTTCAGATGAAAATTTGCCCCCAAACTGCTGGAATCCCAGGACACTCTGATAATTTTTGTTCATACTTATGTCATTTGATGAGGGAACAACTCCCGAATTCAATGAGGAGACCATGGGCAAAGAATCGTCAGATAAATTTATTGGTCGCTTTCGACCATCATTACATGTCACTCCATGCTGACTCCCAGAAGGAACATCAGTATTTTGAATATGTAAACCACTCCACTCTTCCTGTAGCCCTAAATCACTGCTGGAAGTTTCTGCAACAGCAGACTGCATGAGCGCACTCCAAGAACCACTTTGGATTGATGGAAACCCATTATTTCCTGCACTGTAAAATGAATTTGAGCCATCTCCACCCATATTATGGCTCTTTCCAAAGGCAGCCCATATGTTGTCATCAGAACCGAACAAAATCCTTTCTTCTGTAGGATCAAGTCCAACATCATCCCGTGAAGATTCAACCAGTGCCTCTGTTTTTTGCTGCAACGTTTCAGATGGAACATCTTCATCGTCCCTCCCAAGGAATTCCTGCATAGATGCATTTCTCTGCATGGGATCTGCTTGCTGAAGGTTATCCATATTAATTGCATTAAAAGATTGACTAGATACATGTTGTAATGAATTTTCAGCTTGAAATCGCTGTTTAGCAATTGAGATTCCATCCTGAGTATTAACTTGCCCAGGAAACACATTGTATTGGCCACCTGGAAGAGAATTGCCAAAGGGTACCAACTGCTGAACTGAATTTTTCTCCATTGCCCCATGGGGATACTGATTTAGACTGCCCCTTGAACTAGAAATAGGAACACCATAAAGTGATTGTTCAACCTGTTGAGGCACAAAATCTGCGACACGGTTAGCCTGGCTATGATCAGGAGAAAAAACAAGTCCATTAGAGGCTCCTTGTATCATTGATGAATTCCGCTGAGGCCAATTTGCATTACCAACCTCATTTGCCCAATGATAACCCAAAGCATCAGAATTTAGAGAACCATTAATCAAAGCAAGTGATTGACTGCCAGATGCCTGCTTTGCAAAGGAGGGAAGCTGATTCATCATATTCTGTTGCCGGGCATCTACTTGTCGAAGTTGCTGCTGCCTTTGAATCTCTTGCATTTTCATGAGCATGAATTGCTGCTGCATATCACTCAATCCGGATTGCTGGCACTGCAAAGACTGCAGCATGCTTAATTGTTGATTATTCATTTGCTGCTGACCACCAAAAAAGTCAAAGCTAACAGGAGATCCAGACGTTTCAGACCTAACTGAAGGTCTTGGTTGATTTTCAGGACCACTCCCTTGATGTGGTCCAAACATGGACATGCCTCTTGAATTTAAATTACGTTGATCAGTATTTGTATCCACCGCCCCATAGTTAGATTCATCATGCCTATTCTGATAAAACTGATTTCCATACATAAAGCCATTAAGATTTGGCTGTTGGCTTTGAGGGTGGCTCTTCACAAATTCAGGCCTTGAAGTTGGTTGAGTAAAGCTCAAACCATGAGGTCGGTGCAGAGGACTTCCAATCTGCCCTCTTTCATGATCTGCAACAGGAAATGCAAGCTGTCAGTTGAAATATTCAGAAAAACATCAGGAAGATTATGAGCTTGCACAGATGTGCACACGTACACACCCAAAAAAAAAGTCAAAGAAAAAAGGGCAACTAAAGCAATTCATAGAAGTATGCAAATATACAAGAATAATAACTAATTTTAGTACCTTGTTGCTGTAGACTGAAATTTTTTGCATTAGAACTCAGTATGCCAGCTGGTCTCTGGCTTCCAGCCCACAGATTGTTATTCAGTACCGGCCAGTTCCCGTCCAGAGACTGTGAGTTATGCTGCCCCTGAGACAGATTTTCTTGTGCGAAAAAATTATGAACTCTGTCTCCAACTTCGTTGCCAGGCATAGATGAATCAAAGAAAATTACCCTTTCACTTAAATATAATCACACCTAAAATCAACAAGAGAAAAACACGCTTTAAGTTTAGAATTCTGGTTAAGTGCTGCAGTAGCAATCTTACTAATGTGCGTCAAATACTCAGCCCAAGTATAAAATAAACAGGTACACAACCAAAGATGTCTTTTAGATAAGATATCAAGTTCCTACTAAATTCGGGTCAGAATCCGTACAGTAAATCAGACATTTTTCTCCAATTCAAGATAAATACATTGAAATAAGCTAACAAAAAGTTGAATAAAACAAAGTTATCAGACAACTATCGGAGTTCCAAGTCTAACGTCCCCAATTCTCCTTTTTAACTGCCATCAAATACTCCAAAACAAATTGAAGACTATACAAAGGGGGAGGGAACAACAGAAACAGCACACTAAACTAGAACAGGAAAAGAAAAATGGTTTTGGAAAATATGATGCTCATTGTCAAAAACACGTCATGTTGCAATGGAGGTCTTCAGCCTGTGCAACATATGGAGCCAGGGTGACTCAATCATGGAACAAGGAATAAAGCAGTTGTAAGTCTATCAAAGAGGCTTACAACCTAAACAGGGGCACAGATATGTGTATTCTGCCGCACAAAGTGGATTTGGTTATATACAGGCAAAATAGATCCATTTATATCACAAAAAGAAAAAAGACTAACAAACAAAACAAAATCCAAAAGATATGAGAAAATCATGATTAAGGTGTCCTAGGAGGTATGGGCATCCAGCTTTTGAGGTTCTCTTCATGTTCAATCCTGCTTTCAACAATGATAATTAATTTCAAATGATACAATAATTTGTGTACGTGCATTTCTTCATCCTTTCTCCTACCAGGCTCTCTTTCACTCATTGTTGAGCTGTATGGAACCATTAATATTATTTCTAGCAAAAAAATTTGATTATAAAGGATAAGGATGTTGATGCTAGGAGGTTCAAGAATCACCAAATAGAACAATGTTCGTTCACATTATTTCCAAGAGAAACCAGCTCCCCACTTAGGTCTTCGGAACCTGCTATTGAAAGTACAGAACTTAGAAAAATCATTAACAAGTTGTCCAACCCACCATGTCCAAGAATTGCATATAGAAGTGTTTACCACAAACCAGAGCATAGATGTAGATCCCCATTCCATATGTCCAACTGCTAGCCTTCCTAAGAACCAAAAAGAAGAATAATTACAATGTCTCCCTACCTAGTCCAGAACCAACTTACCTACAAGTTGCCATTTCTGTCTTAAACGTAGTATTCCTGTTTTCTAGGTAGATGAAATCCCACACCATCCCCCAAAGAAAAGGAGAAATTACTACACATATGAAGGAATAATAAAACTGGTACCCCATTGTTGCCAGCTAATACTTTTGACTTTTGCTAGAATCTTTGGCTCTAACCAATGGCAGGACCAGATAAGATAATGACACAATCTGTACTACTTTCTCACCACATGAAATCACAGTGGTCAGATTGCATTTAAATTTCATTTATTTTTGCAATAAACTTAGTGCCAAATCCATTTAAGGTTCAGTGGACTCTTTAAGGTTACGCACAGCAATTATTTCTTCTGTATTCAATATCCACATCCGAAAAATTCCTTTTCAAATCTCTCCATATATTAATTTTTTTTTTAAGTATCAACTTCAGTTTAAGAACCTTCATGATATTTTGAAGAGGAACAGAGAAGACAGGAATCGATTGTTGCAGCAGCAAGTCAAGAGAGGAAGAAGGGAAGAGAAGGGGCGTTAACAGCAATAGCTTTTACAAAGAAACTAGGGAAGAGGTTTTTCTATCCTTTTGTTTTCGGAACAGCCTCCAGCACTTTTCTTTGTTCCCTTTTTTTTTTTTTTTCCCCTCCTCTTTTTTCATTTTTTGGACTCAATTTCTCAACGTTTCTAAATTTGAATCATGGAAAAGCTGGGCCAGATGAGTTCCCACAAAATTGAATTTGGAAGTTAAAAGCAGCTTGTCCAATTAAGGACCTTATGATAGAAGGACAAAACTGGCAAAATTGAGCTCCTATGCTAGTTTCAAACCCTCCATTACTTGTTGCAAGACATCATAGGATGGTACTCCTAAAACTTTTAGCTATCAGATTATAAACCAAACAAAATAAAGCAAAAATTTAGAAAAGAAGCAACTAAAAGCTCATAACTCAACCTAATAAGAACCCCGCATCTGAAATTCAGTATCTTTAGTTCTTGAAGAAAAAATCAGCTAAACCTTAATTCAGTTACCATTGAAGACCTCACTAAAAGGCAACAAAACTAAACTAAAAAATCCACCAACTATCTGAAAGAAGGGTGAGTTTTACAATTTTAAAACAAAAATATCTACATATAGAAAAACATTTCTTGAACATATCTACAGAAGCACACCCAAATCCCAGAGAAATAAAGGACAAAGAAAGCCATGGAACTACAAATATTAGGCTTGACAGTATATCATAAAGCAAACAAGCGCATATTCTCTAGCATTAACATCAAAAGGAAACGAAATATCAAGCACATCGCTGACTAAAACACAAATCACGGCTCAAATCAAACCAAACGCCAACTCTAGCCGCGTGAAGACTCTGCCAAGCCTAAAAGACTAAACCCTAACAGAAATCATGGCCCGGTAAATGCAAATGCCGCGGCTTGAAGATAATACGCAAAGTGCGAAATTAGGGTTTCTTTTCGTATAAATATATTATATATACATATAAATAAACATTCAGAGGTATAAACTTACATGAATGCTGTTGAGCCAGTGAAAAATGGAGCTAAAAATCGATCGTTCAATTCGGTGAATTCTAGGGTTTTGAATCGGCAAGAGAGATTAGTGAACTTTTGTGCTTTTTAGAGAGAGAAAATAAGTGTGTGTAAGTAGTATGTGAGAGAGATAAATTGGTTTTCCTCAGGAAGAGAGAGAGAGAGAGATAAAGTGACCAAAAACAGAATGCGAAATTTTCAACGAACTGCGAAAGAACGAGAGAGGTTCAGGTTCGGTTACGAAGCGGAGGCTCGGATAGAGGCTGGGTTTCATTGGCTATACTGAGAAGAGATGGGGCATAGGGAAACTCCGTGGTCCAGCAATTATATTTTGCTACGTGGCATATTAGGGAATAAGTGGTGCCCCACTCCAAGAATACTAATGATTTTCTTTTTTAACAAAAAAATAACAAGTTATTTTAAAAATTTGAGGAAAATTGGTTGGTTTAATCTAGTAACTTTTTTTTTAATTAACTAAAGTCTAAAATTTTTATTTTAAATTTGATAAGTCTTATATTTTTTTTACGAATAGCTTATTAAATCATTTCGGCCAAAAATTTAAAATTTTCAATCAAAATTCATCACGTATGAAATACGTGATGATTTTTTGAGTCCAAATAGTGTTCTTCTTTGTGTTTCTCTCCCGACTAAGAAGCGAAGAGAATGGCTAAGCCATTGCAAATGGTGAGAAGCTAAACCCCAGTGGATTTAGAGTTCCGTAGAATTGTGAATACTTAATGTACAATTTATTCTTTTCAAAATGGGTCGATATCATCACATTGCTTTCTTATTATGATCATCATCATTAGAACTTGTGATGAATTTTAACTGAAAAATTTATGATATATTTGGATTGGAGTTTTTTTTCTTCAGTTTTTCATTCAAACTAAAAAAAAATGAGATGTACTTGTTTGGACACTACCTGACATGATACCTATTCATGTTTGCCCACTTGCCAAAAAAAATTAATAAAAAAATCATTACACTTAATAAAAAATACAAATATATATCAATTCAATGAAAATATCATCATTACACTAATAAAATATATTATTTTTATTCCACACTTACTAGATAACTTCTTAACTTGTCCCACCTTACTCCTCGTTTTTTTGCAATCCACTCAACTCTTTTTTAAAAAAATAAGCAAACTCAAAAAAACTCCAATCCAAATACACCCGTAAATTTTTGGCCAAAAAAATTTAATAAATTGTTCGTAAAAATATATATGACTTACTAGATTAAAAATAAAAATTTCGGACTTTAGTTGATTAACAAAAATATTTGCGAAATTGAACCGGTCAAGTTTCCAAAATTTGATTATTTTGAAATTTTAATTGAAATATCAATGTAGGTTCTACGAAGTTTTTTTTTTTTTTTTTTTTAGATATTTAAAATGATATTTTCTTTTTAAAAGAATCTATAAAGGATTTGGATTTTCTTTATAAATTACACAATTAATTTACAAAATTAAACAAATTATAATTGCCTAACTTCATCCCATTCAACAATAATTTCGTCAATAAAATCTTTTTCCAAAATTTTTACCCATCAAATTTCTTTTTCATTAAAATATCATCAATCAATTTTTTTAAATATTCATATTGACAAAATTTCAATGTCAGTGAGACATTATTAAAGAAATTTTATTGGAAAATAAAACAATTTGTAGATTTATAGTCCCTAATATTTATGTCATTTGTGTAGTTGGTCTATTTTCTTCTTTTTTTTTATCTAGTAGATTTTTAATGTATATTGGATAGATACTTTAATTAATCTTTTCACGAATTTTATTATTTTGGTAAGTCAATATACATTGTTTAATTTGTTCAAACAATAAATTTTGTGGAAAAAAAAATAACTAAATTCATGTAGACAATTAAAATTTGTAGAAGTAATTTAAGATAATTAAGTGGTAGATAAAATGCCACCTAATTACTTATTACTCTTCATTTACTACGACGAATTATATGCTGACACGTGGCGATGTAACAAAGACCAACCAATCAAAATTAAAAGTGTCTCGGCCAATCAGAAAGTGTCACATCACCACAATAGGCTCTCTTCTTGTCATCCCTTCCTCTATAAATAGAAGAGAAAGAGAGTTTCGAAGAACACACAAGTCTTAGAGATAGAAAAATTATGCCATATCAAATTCTTCCTCGCCTCAAAGACCCTTTGAATGATAGATCTAATATCGATATCTCCCAAAGGGCCTTCAAATCTATTGATGGAAAGAATTAGCGGATTAGATAGAGATTGTTATACGCACATATTCATATCGTTCATTGGACTATTAGGTAAATATTAGAGATGAGTACATGTCACATTATAAATTTAGATAAAAATTTCTTATTTTATTTGATTTTTCACAATCAAATATGTGTAT
>JAXGGT010000116.1:4701314-4717989 GCA_035583425.1 Marsdenia floribunda | reverse complement strand
TATCCTAATAAGATCTTGTAAAATAATTTGTTTTATGACTATTATGTAATATATAATGAATTTCTTTCACTTTTTTTTTATCATTATCTAATTAGTCTTCAATATTATCATTTTCTTTACTATTTCATCTCTTCCTATTTCTCTCTAATACTTTATATTCTTTGACTTTAATTTATTTATTCTATATATCTGTTTTAATATAATGATTAAAACTTTTTATTTCCTATTTTTAAAAAAATTAATAGTTATTTTATATACAATATATATTATATATAAGATTGCATAGCTTTATTGTAGGAGCTCATTTTTGTTCTAATGACCCTTTGGTTATTTTTTATTAATTTTTTAGATTTTATTATCTTTTCCTTTATTTTTTTAATTTTTACTTTGTCTCTTTATCTTCCGAATTTTATCTATAATTTTATAATTTATCTAACTTTTCACTTTATCAATATATTATTTATATTAGATATATTCGTTAATTGTTGTTTGTTTTACGTTCATTCTTATTTGTATTTTATTATTTTATAGTTTTCTCATTTTTTTTTTCTTCTGATTAATTTTTTTTTTTCTTTTTAATGTATTCTCATTCTTCTCTTTAATACTCAATTTAAATACTTAATTCAATAACTAGACAAAGTTACATAATAGAACAAATTAAAATTTTACATGTAAAATATTGTTATTAATAGTTCATGTTTATGAAAAAAAACATTAATATGTCATATTTAAAAAATAAATAAAAATATTGTGTATCTCAGTTAAGAAGGCTTAACTCAATTAGTAGCAGCCTTTGCTTATGATTTGAGATATTATAAATTTGAGACAAGTTAAATGTTAAAGTGCTTCATATTTTCAAAAAAGAAAAAGAAAAAAGAAAAAACATAATGTATCTTATTTTTTTATTTTATTTTATTTTATAATATTAATATATTTTAATTTTTCAGATCGATGAAAACAAAAAAATTATCTTCTTTATAAATTTTTTTAATGCAATTATATTTTTTATTTTTTAACTTAAGAGCTTAATTTTTAGGTTAATTAACTAATATATATTTTAATTTTATTAGTGTTTTAGACAATGTTTTAGGCGATATTTTAGAATATTTCGAGTCCTCATAAAATAATTTTGTCCGATAAATATATTTAAATTAATTTTTTTTAAAAAAAATAAACTTGAAATTAGAAAAATGATGTATATAAGAATATTAAATTCAAATATTAATAAAAAAAATTAATTATTTGAAGATAAATTAATTTTAAGATCAATTAATATATTTATATGAAATTTTCATAGAAAAAATTTTATAATCATAAATTATAAAATTTAAATATTTGGTATATATTTAATATACAAATATATTATATATATATATATAAATATTATAGTATTTAAATAAATTTTAAAGTTCTAATATAATTAGATTATCAATTAATTATTTATAAAAATAAAATTTATAAAGAAAAATAATGATGTTAATTAATCACATAGAAACACTTAAAAAAAAAATAAACATAAGTTATAATAAAATTTTGGAAAAAAAAAAGTTTTGTAATATATATATATATTCCATACATGGGTGGAATGTATAACTAGTATATATATATATGAATACTAAAAAAAATATAATAGGAATTCCAACTCCAATTGAAAATGTTCAAATTATTCTACATAAAATTTACAAGTCGTTGTTCAACAATGATAGCATACATATATAAAATTCCACTCCAGTCGAGGTTACACTTGTTGTCTTATTTTTATGCAATAAAATAATTTTCAATATTTCTATTGTAATTTAAAAGCATTTCATATTTATGGGTTACTTTTATTATTATTAGAGGACAAAAAAAAAAATTGACATTAATAGCAGTTTCACTTATAATTTAAAAAATCGTAAGTTTGAGATACAATACATCAAAGGAAAATTGGCCGGTTTAGTACCTTAACTATTTTTAATAATTAACATACGTCCACAATCTATTGTTTTGACCTGCTAAGTCTCGCATCTTTTTACGACCTACCCATTAAGTCTTTTTAGCGAAAATTTCAAATTTTTCGGCCAAAATTGAGAACCGTGAGATGCAAACCTAGTGCCACTGCAACAAAGCTCCTTGTTTTCTTATTGATTCAGGCAAAAAAGAACCCTTCCTGCTAAAAAATGAAAACCCTTCCCCCTTTCGTTTTATCGCTGTTTTTTTTTTTTTTGGGGGTTTATGAATAGTGTGAGGACAATTTTACCTTTAAAAATTTTATCACGTGTCCGGCACGTGATGAATTTTGGCCAGAAAATTTGAAATTTTGGCCGGAAGGACAACGGGTAGGCCGTAAAAAGATGCGGGACTTAGCAGGTCAAAAAAATAGATTGTGGACGTATATTAATGATTGAAAATAATTGGGGAACTAAACCGACCAATTTTCCATACATCAAATTAAAAAATTGAAAACTAATGAGTAATTAAATGATTTATTTCTTTTAATACGTTTCATGATATATTCTAAAATTATTTAAAAAATAAAAATAAAAATTACTTGAAAGAAATATTCTTACTATTTCATTTAACAAATTTAAGAGGGATCCATAGTACACCGTTAATATATATAGCTTCCAAAATATAATTTATGTTTTAAAACATTAAAAAGCAACTAAAAATACATATAATTTTATAAATATTTAATATATATATATATTATACTTAGTATTTGAGTTATGTCATAATGACAATTTAATCATACGTTTGATTTTTTTTTTCTCAAATTTTTTAAAATATCATATATTTAAGCATTTGTGTTTGTTTTATTAAATTGTTGTAAATTATTTTTATTTATTGTTAAGAAATGAATTGATTCATCAATAATAATATTAAAAAAAAAAAAAATTAACCAAAAAATGTAGAATTGTTGAAGGGGGAAATTTGGTGATTTTAGTTATTGACGTTGCATCTTTTAATATATTAATTAGGTAAAATTTTATTAATTATTATTTTCAATATTTGATTTGACATTTTAATATATTAAATTATTTTAGATTAATTTTTTCCCCCCAATTTTTCCAACTAGGCAACTATATTGGCATCTTCAAAAGGTGTAAATCCGGACACCCTAACCGGCCCCCATGTCCCAGGCCTCTCCAGCGCACGGGGGAGTGAATCGCGGGATATGCACGGACTGGTTTACGAACGACAGGTAACTGCCACGAGACACGACCCCAGCCACACCCCAGGAGTATTTCACCCAAGAGTGCAACCACACGGAGTCGAACCCGCAGATGGCAGGCCATTCTTCAAAGCCTTATCCCTGCCTCGCTCTGCCAGCCCGCCTATGCCCTGGGGGGCAACTATATTGGCATCTTTGTTGTATGTGTGATGCATTTTACTTAGTTATAGTTTTTCTACAAGCCACCTGCAAGTAGAAGTCAAAGTAAAATATTTGTTGTTATTATTAATACAATAAATTAACTACATGGAAATTAATATATATATATATATATATATATGTAAATAAATAGGTAAGTTTATGATTATTTATTTTATTTGAACTAACTTTCAAATGAAATTATATCGAGCTAGGAAAATTAGTCTATTCAATCCCTAAAGTATTGCATTTTAGCCTTTTCTACCTATTAGATCCTCATAATTTTTACGGGCAATCAGTTTGGTCCTTTTGACCAATAATTCAGCTCATAAACATTGTTTTCAAATCATCTCCATTGTTACTTTTCTTGAAATTATTGTGTAAGTGTCATACACAATGCCTATGCTCAGATCTAGGCAACAATTGTGGCCTGAATTATTGGTTGGAAGGACCTAATTGGTGGCCTGTAAAAACTACGAGGATTTAATAGACAGAAAAAAATAGATAAGGACCTAATTGGCGAAAAATCACAACTTCAGGGACTAAATGAGCGAATTTTCCTATCGAGATATGTGTAATTTTAGTTAATTTTGTCAATTATTCATATCAAGTAAAGTTGACTTTATATTATTGTGTTGAAAAAGGGATTAAAAACTCGATATTAAGTAAAATTTTCATTAAATATACCATTTTTATCCTTGTGAAAAATTTTATTTACATTTTTGTTCATTTATATATTCATTTAAATTATTAGTTGTTTCATACATTTTGCTCAATTTGTTCATGAAATTATATTTGCAAAGATGTTTTGTCATTCAATTGGCAAGAAATCATAATTTTAGATTATTTTATATGAAAAAACATTCACTTTATCATATAACTATTTTACTTTTCAAATTGTATGTTATATTTTTATTTTTATGGTAGTAAATTTTGTAATTATTTATGATTATATAATTTGGTCATTTCAACTAATTTTTAAAATAAATTGCCTGTTTTTGTCATATATTTATTACATAATTATGTAATTATGAGAGTCATTGTATTAAAAATTATATAAAAAATTACTCACGTTATGAACACATGGCAAAAACAAACATATTATTTAAAAAAATGATTAGAAAGGCTAAATAAGGTAATTGTATATAGTTGTAGGATATAGTACCATAAAACTTAACATATAGGATATAATTCGATAACTTAAAATAATTATCGGACGAAAAAGATAATTTTTTATATTTTATAATTAGAGAGATTGATAGATATAGTCTCAAATATTTAAGATTTTGGTACGTTTGGTAATAAATATTTTTATTTTAATAGTTTAGATTATAAATAAATTGGATTTTGGTGATCTTGGTCATTTAGGATGAAAAAAGACTTAAACAACGACACAAACACAATAATTTTCAGATATATTTATTATCATTGCTTGGCCATTTTCGTTTAAAATGACTAAAACTACAAAAATAATAATTTATTTAATATTTAAAATATTAAAATAAAATATTTAGGATCATAAATATAAATACATTAAAAATTTAGGACTAAATCTACTAATCTTTTTTTATGATTAACTAAACATAATTAAACTATAAATAAAAATATCAAACAAAAATGTAACTCAATTAAGTAAGAGGTCTTTTTTTTTTTTAAACATATTTTAAGTATAATTATAACATGGTAAAAATTTAATTATATTTTTAATATTTATTCATGAAAATTTTAAATTGGAATATTTTTTTTTTTTTTTTTTGAGGGGAAGTGAAATATTCAATTTATTTTAAAATATGTGCCCAGAGGCCTTTGGTCCAATGACATGTATATTCCCCCTGCCCAATAGATTGCAGGTTTAAGTCTCCGTATACTCAAAAAAAAAAAATTATTTTAAAATATGTAGCTAATCAAAATTTTAATATAATTTTTTTTTTTATTTTTTATTTTTTTAAAAAAGGAACCGACTTGTACTGACGATAGCAAAAAGAAAAATTCCACGTTTGGGGCAAAAAAACAAGTAACTGGGAGGTCACACTTACCAAGCCCTCGCAGAAACACCCCGCCCCCCAACCTCCCAAACAAAAAGGGGAAAAAACGAAATTACAGATTTTTCATACGTTTGATTCGATTGTGGCCTTTGGTTTAGTCACAGATCGTGACTTTATTATTCTAAAATAAGTATATTCCGCCAAATAAAGTAATTTTTGCAGGGAGACTTTTCCTTTTCCGGAGCCGTTACTCATAAGCCCCTCTTCCCTCTACAGTTCACGCAGTGAACATCCTTGCGGAGGTTCTTTGGAATCCCGGCGACAGAGAGAAGGAGGTAGTTGTTCGACCGGGAAAAATGGTGGGGGAAGAGAAGAGGCATCAGATGATGCAAAATTTGTTCGGTGATCAGTCAGAGGAAGAGGAAGAAGAGGAGGTTGAGTCAGAGCACGAGTCCAATCGTCAGCCTGGATATGCCTCTGTATGAATTTATTTATTTATTTTACTTTCTTTAATCGAAAAATTGTATTTTTTTGGGGGATTGAATTTTAGTTACAGGAAAATGTTGCTTGATTTTGTGAATTTTTAATGGATTTTTTTTTTTTTTTTTTTTTAATTGGCTGGAATCCCCAAATTCTAGGTCATAGTAGAGAGTTATTTATGCCCTCGTACACGCATGCATTTATCTGTGTGAATGTTGTCATTTTTCCCTCTTGGATTCAATGATTATTCCTTTTTCTTCCCCTCTAATATGGTCTGCGAGGCAACATGTTTAAATTAGGTCTCCTTACTTATGGCTTTTATGGATACGCAGCATTAGAAAATATGAACGTGTTCGTTCTTTTTTAAAATTTGTTTGTTTAATAACTAAGAATTTAAATCATTTATTTGGTTGTTTATTTATTGGTTTAGTTAGTTTATACATAGTAAAAGTTAAATGCAGAACATGGGTTGGTTGGAGTCTTCATCGTCTTATATGAAGACCCCGAAGGTTAATGGGTCTTAAAATTTCTTCATTGTTTTTTCCCTTTAACAACTTTTAGTAGGTTTCATCTTATTGTCATACATGTTAATAGATAATGTGTTTTTAGTTATTCTTAAATCATTTTGAAACTGGAATGTGATTTTGGTTGCTTTTGATGTTTGTCTTTACCTCAAATGTGTTAAGGAAGAAGGAGATGTTGGTTTAGTGCCCGAGGGTGAGGGTGAGGGTGAAGTTGAAGGTCATGGGGAGGCAGAGTTGGAGAGTGAAGAAGAATTGCAAGACGTCGATCATGATCGTGGTGAAAGTGAGGTTGAAAGAGAACAGAGTTCTCAGGAAGTTGACATTGGTGATCAAAGGGAAGATAGTGGAGAAAAAGACTCGGAGAGTGATGAAAAAGCTGGGTATGGTCAAAGATATGCAACTATTGGAAGACGCGATGCAATTAATAGTGCATCAGAAAGATCTGAGGAGAACAATTATGCAGACAATGAAGACGAAGAAGTGAATCAGGCTAGAACATCGAGGTATTTTGTTGCATAAATCTGATGCCATTTCCTTTTTGTTTATTATCTAAGATTTATTGTTCAAAAAAAAAAAAAAAAAGATGCTGGTTTTACCTACCAAAAGCTCCTTTACTATTTAGAAGATAACATTTGCTGATATTCCGTGTTACTTGTGTTAACTTGGGTTTCCTGATATTCTGTATTCCTTGTGTTTTGGTGGTGATGTCAGATCACCTAGTCAAGAGAAAGATGATGCTAACTTTTCACACTCAGCTCCAGAAATCCGTGATGTGTTTGGGGACTCTGATGACGAAGAACATGCAGAATATGAAGTTCAAAATCAAATTGAAGAAGAGTCAAATGTTTGTATTAGATGTTAAAATGGAAATTTTTCTTTTGGTTTCTTCATTTCTGTGAATGCCATTTTGCCCGTTGTATATCTTAAACATACAATCATCTTTTCCTCATAGAGATCTCCTGTGGAAGAGGAAGGGAGCTACGACAAGGAACTTAAGCCAGAGGATATGCTAGCTGATGAAGAGGGCCAATATGATTCTGAGGAAGAACATGCTGAGGCTAAACTGAAGGAGAAACCAGTTGGTCCCCCATTGGAACTTGAAGTTCCATTTCGGCCACCTCCTGCTCACCCAAATAAGGTTTTTAGTTATATATATTTTAATTTTGCTAATTATTAAAAATTAAAAAATAAAATAGAACATTTATTAACTTCACCACTGAATGTCTCATGGTGAAGCATGGAAGTTACTATGTTGATCTTATTCAAGTAATGTCAAATTAACTGTATATTAGTACTTATTAAGTAGACAGTGATTCATTTATAAATAGAAGTTATCACTGCTTTGTTCAAACTTTTACTAGTGGAGTTTTATGTTAACATTTTGATAGTGACTGCGATTACCATTGCTGATGATATTCACAATTCATTGTTCATGTATTTTTATGTATGGAAAAAGAAAAAGGATGGGAAGGCAATGGAAAATAAGAATTTAGCTCACCTAGTCTGTTGGGTAACTTTTAAGATTACTCCATTTAGGATCTTTTAACACTTTTTTCCTTCTCATGATTTCTTGCAGATGAACATGATTAAAGTATCTAATATAATGGGTATTGACACTAAGCCCTTTGACCCCAAAACTTATGTTGAAGAGGCGCACTTTGTGACAGATGAATCAGGGAATAATAGACGCATTCGTTTGGAGAATAATATAGTGCGCTGGAGGGAAGTGACAAAACCTGATGGCACTAAAACTGTGAGTACATCTTGGGGATGAATTTCTTTGGAGAAACCTCTTCATCATTCTTACCTGAAATAGATAATTTTTCTAGCACTTTTTCCTTTTTTGCTGGTTTTTGTTATGTCTACTTGTCTGTTGTCTGTATCGAATGCCTCAAACATTTAGTCTTTGAAATGATACCATCGGTTGGGCAGGAGGCATGTAATTGGACATTACGGCATGGTTTGCAGTGCTGAATCATGTCAACTCTGGGATGGTTAAACATTGACTAAAATGTTTAACATTAGTAAATGAACATTGTATGAAAGTTGTATTTATGTAATCAACGGACAGACACATTGAAAAAAGTAGAATATTTTTTCTGTACAGGAAACTATAGTAGACTCATCCTTTTGGCGTCTTAGTGGCTTCTGCACATGACATAGTTGCTTTAAGGCAGTCTTGACTGCGAATGAACTGCATGGCCTTTTATTTCTGTCATTTGTTTTTTTGATTTTAGTAAAGAAACATAGCTAGAAGAACTTCTATACTTCTCTCGGGACTGCTTTATCCTAAAAACTTCTGATGGAGTCCAAACCACTTACTAGTTATCGTTCACTCCAAAATTTTCTTATCTTGGAAACAGAAAGTCTGAACTCAACAAGTGATAAAAATTCTTTGATGTTGTTGGTACTTGGCTCATGATATCTTTTAAAATTCTTCCATTTAAAGTTCCCTTTTTTATCTCAAAAAATAAAGCTACAAAAAGAACTTGGAAGTGATCATTTTTTAGTGTGATACAGTCTATAACATCATCCTTTACTTAACAACTGTGAATGACGTACCACTTTGATTTTCATCTGAAAATTTAATTGTTAGATTTAGTTTAGATGATATGTAAGAATGACATTACATTTCTGTTCTCCTTGTCTTGCTGCTTGTTTAAATAAATACAACGAAGTAGGTGATTTTACCATTAACATGTGTACCTTTGAGTATCAGCTTTCTCATTGTTCGGTATTTTCTTCTGCTTTCTAGATTGAAAGTAATGCGCGCTTTGTGAGGTGGTCAGATGGCAGCTTACAATTAATGATTGGAAATGAAGTTCTGGACATATCTGAGCAAGATGCACAGCATGATCAAGCACACCTATTTCTAAGACATGGAAAGGTGACATGTTTTTCTAGAATTTATTCAGATCCACTTAAGAACCAGACATAATTTACCCTTCTGCCCTAAATCTGGGCTTCCGTCGAATCACTATGTGGAATCATTTTCCTTAAATCTTTTAAAGGATTTTGAAATTCAGTTCTCTAACCTAAAAAACAGATGAGTTGAATAAAAGAATAACCTATAGCCAGAAGTGTTGTTATGTTTCAAACTCTAGATCATTTTACTTCAGATTAATTTTGAAGCTCTTGGATCATTTTAGACATTTTAGGAACAGAAGGTAAAGAAATGCTCAAGAAAGCTTTCCAGGAAAATTGCTTAATGTTAAAGTTCATCAATAACAGTGTCCTTGTTCTAAAACTCTCTTCAAATTCAAATTATCTGAACCTTAAAAGGAAGCTTCTTTCTTAGATTTTTCTTCATAGGCAGATGAGAACGTCAGTCAAATGCTAATGGTCTTTTTACATCCTAATAAAATTTGACCTTTTTCCCACTGAATTTCATCCTTCAAACATTGCACAATTTGTATATTTAATTAACTTTTCTGCATAATGGTATTGCAGGGAATCCTCCAATCCCAGGGGAGAATACTAAAGAAGATGAAATTCATGCCATCATCTTTATCATCTAACTCTCATCGATTGTTGACTGCTTTAGTGGATTCACGTCATAAAAAGGTTTACAGGGTTAAAAATTGCATCACTGACATTGACCCTGAGAGGGAGAAGGAACAAAAAGAGAAGGTACTTGAGCACTGAGGGATTTTTTCTACAACTTGGATGATCATTGCAATTGTTATCTTGTTCCTCCCATCCTCCCTGCTTGTTCTCTTTCTCTCTCTTATATATATGGCAGTTATCAGTGCTAATTCTTTTTATCATTTAGGCTGAAAGTCAAACAATCAGGGCAAATGAACTTCTTAACCGAAGGAAGGAGAAGGTGAATCGCAAATATACACCAACTGTGCGCAAGGAGCGCCAACTTTCACCTGGTTTCTTAGAGGATGCACTGGATGAGGTCAGCTCCTGCTTTCTGCTTTTCTTATAGTTATTTAATATTCTGTCAATTAATGATCAGGTCTCCCTTAATATCAGTTGAAGTGAATATTCTGTTTTGTATTTGACTAGAGGCATGCTGCATAACATCTTCATTTTTGCCAAAGCCTCCTGGTCTTAGGAAAAAGTCTTAAGAGAAATTGATTTTAGGAGGGAAAAAAAAAATTCTGATTTCATCTTGGATTCATTTATGTGTGAATCATCTTATTCTTTTAGTACCTGGTCATTTTTTTGGCTGGGGATGCTGTGAAGTTAAAATGGAATTTTTGATTTGAAGATTTATTTAATCTATCATAATCCAATTATACTGCTCATTGATTAGGAAGAAGACACCGATTATTATGATTCTCGACGGTCCTCTGTTCGACGCCGCTTTGAAGAAGATCTGGAGATGGAAGCTCGAGCAG
Source organism: Marsdenia floribunda (assembly GCA_035583425.1). Taxonomy (NCBI): domain Eukaryota; kingdom Viridiplantae; phylum Streptophyta; class Magnoliopsida; order Gentianales; family Apocynaceae; genus Marsdenia; species Marsdenia floribunda. Next base: position 4,707,299 of record JAXGGT010000116.1, on the reverse strand, counting down.
AAAGGCGCATTATTAGTGCAAAGAAGGCATATTACTTGGATTACACAAATATTTACATTGACTTGCTCATTTTCTCAAACTGCGTTACTTATTGAATGAAACTAGACAATAAAAATAATTTTGGATTCTAATTCTCAGGGACACAAAGATGTTATGCGTAAGACGTCAGTGCCGGCACCAAAATCTTCTCGACAGCCAGTAGACTATTCAGAAAGTGAGAAAGAGGAGTCTGAATATGAAACTGAAGGGGAAGAAGGCGAGAGGTCTCCGCTGCATGGTAGGGATGATGATATGGAGCCGGAATATGAAGAGGAGGAAGAAGAAGAAGAACGAGATGAAGAAGAGGAAGAAGCAAATGAGGACTCACAAGAGGAAGAGGTAAGCAGCAATTTCTAATTTTAGGATTTCACTTCAGGTTTTACTTTTAAAGAATGGCTGCACTGTGGGGGTCAGAAGAGGCTTCAGAAGTGTAATCAGCAAGTCTCTTCTCTCTTCTTTTAATACGTAAAACTGATTTTGAGTGTTTGGGGAGGAAAGTTCAGTTTGTTACTTAACTTGGATAATTCTTTTCTGCTGGTGTGTTTGGTATTTTAGATCACAAAATATTCTCTATATTTTACCATGAAGAATCCCTATAATATATTATTTCATAGAGGTTTGCTGCTTGTGGCCCCCTTGAAAGTGTTTATATTGGTTGCTTGTATATAAGTCTATTATGGTGGTTTTTAATTGTAGGAGGTTAAATTTGACTGCTTTGCTTGATTTCCTCATCCATCCAGGACATTTCAGTTTAATTGTTGAACATGTTGCAGTACCTTTCTGAAATGAAAAACAGACAAACAACACTATTTGTGATAACTTTTTTGCTGGCTTTCATGAATGTTCAAGAATTTTTTCTTTATTGTTATTACTCTTGGCTTCTGCTATTAGTCTAGTTTCCTTTTACACTCAGGTATTGGTATATGTAAACTTCCAGTATGATATTAGATGAATAATTTTTGCAGTTTGAAATGTAAAGATTTTTTATTGGAATTTCAACTTAATCTTTGTGTCGGTGCTTGTAGCTTCAACTTACAGCTTGAAGTTCCTGGACCAATGATAGTGGCATGTCCATATAAACAAATATTTTCTTGTGACATAACCTAGAAACTCAAACTTTGATGTACTCTCAGTTTAGAAGCATTAGTTATGGTCTGTTCCGTGGAGTAATCTGTAGTGCTCAATTCTGTTTTCTGTTGCATTCACGGTTTTAGAGGTCCCTAGCTTCCCAAGGTGCACATCCTTCAGTAGTAAGATTTCACTTATGGAAGACCTATATGAAACTGAGCAATCTGTTCTACTCAAGTGATAATCAAGTGTCCGTTCCCTTTTCCGGCAACCTATGGAAATGTCATTCATGCGAGATTTCACTGAGCAAATATTTGGGAGTTTGTAATTGTGGTTCTCCTTTTACTTGACTGAGTGCATTTGGCGAGTGTTAAGTAATCTAGCCAATGAAGTTTTGCTTCATCAAAGATTGTTGGAGCAGTGCATAAATTTTATTCATAAACTTGTAGATCTACCATAAAATTTGCATTGTTTTTGCATTTTTCTTAATTCTATTGAAATAATTTTTACCAAGTTAAATTTTTTTTTGCAAATGGTGCTCAAGTAACTGACTACTTGTTATGCTTACTTTAAGACAAGGTCAATATCTGCTTGATGAGATCACATGAGCAAGGCCCTCCACTAGTTTTGTGTTTTTAGTTTGGTGAACCACTAGTTTATTCCTTTTCAGCAAGGCCCTCCATGTCCCCAAGTTATAGATCTACAATTTCTATTTTGTATACTCTCCAAGTCTTCAACTGAATATCTCATTCACTACATGTGATATGTTAAACAGAAAAAATGCATAATAGTTGGAGAGATATGCCCATTTATTCCACTAGCTGATTTGAGTTTAACGAGGTGGGAACACTTGAAGCCTCCAATATTCTGGTTTTATTTTTAATATATATATATATTTATTCTAAACACATAATTTAAAAGTAACTTTTGAAATCTAGAATGTTTCACATAAAGGAGGAAGGTTTCGTTTTGGTTTAGACATCTAGTTTTGCTGCTTGGGAATATCATAAAGTCACAGTTAGCTGAAAATCTGATATCCTCAACTATTTGGACAAATCAAGATCTTTTATGGAAAACAATCTGTCCAGACAAATGTATGGTTGAGATATTTATTAATGGAGAATATGTTTCACATTTTCATTTGGGCATTTAAGTTTTACGTGATTCACTGTCATAGTTGGAAACATTGTTTTGAAACCAATTTGAGAATAGGTATAAGAAATGGTCCTTTATGTATGTTGAACCAGAGTTTTCATGATCTAGTAGAACTGGTAGAACTGGAATGTTGTTTTTTTCATCCTAAAATATTCAAAATAAAGATATTCTATAATTTCCCTCTCCTCTTTCTATACCTAATTTTTCTCCTTTATCCCTAATTTTCTTTCCCCTCTAGGTTTCTCTTCCTTTCTTTTGAGCTAAGATATTTTGGGACTAATGTGGTGTTGAACTGGTTGGTGGCTAGGACTGGGAATGGACCCCAACCAGCCTATGGTTGGATTTTAATTGGTTAAAAATAGTTACATGTTTATTAGAGTGTAAGCGCATAATTTCTGGAAGTGACTATTTCTTGAGGATGAGAGCACATTAATTGAAGTCAAATGCTAAGATCAACTACCTTCTTCTCGAAGCATCTGAAGATAATGGCACATGTTTGGACATCTTTAAATGCAATTAAACAACTCAACTGGTAACTAATTATATGTTCTCAGTTATCTTGGAGTGACAATGATCAGGAAGGCTACTTTATAAGTTCCTACAAACATTGGGAGAAACTGTAAAATACTATAGGAATTCTATGCTCTTTCATCTCCTAAGGGAATTTTGGGTGATCCCTTAAGGAGTTCAGTAAATGACTTGAGACCCTGTCAATGCTCATCATCGTCATTATTATTTTATTTGTATAGTGTTTAAGTGCAACACATTTGCACTAGCTGAAAATATAGCTAAATATTCTACAGAGAAATCGTAGATTGATCTTTTTACCTCTAGCAATAAAGCTTTTTGGCTATGAGTTAAGTTGCAAGCTTTAAGATGTTAATTTGGTCACTAGTTCTTTTGTTCTTAGCTGCTGGCTAGTTAGCATTTTGTCTTCTATTTTGGACCTGCATTAGAAATAAATATGTAGCAGTATTCCTCAGCAAGGAAAGCATTGTTTAAGGGTAAGGTGATCTTGGAATGAAATGAATCTTATAAACTTGATAATCTGTACTTCAATGTGACAGAACTTATGATTGTGGATGTTTAGATTTGTCTTTCTGTGGAATAATATCTTACCTTGCACCTTCTCTTTGAGCTTTTCAATTATTTTATGTTTCTCTTGTTAGGCTAAGATTCCTTTCTGGTAGAGATTATTTTGCTTTCAGTGCCCCCATTATGTGGACACAGTGAAGGATAACAAAAATACTCAAGCTAAATTAGGATGAATAAAGCTATCCAATGGAGAAGATTGCAGTTTTAACATTTTCCAGGAGCAAGTAAATGAATAAATCTATTGAATCTTAGGTCAACCAAAGCACAAAAATCCATTGAGCATCAGATGAAACAATTGAATTTTGCCCAACTCACCCATAGATTAACCTAGGTGGTCTAGTATCCCCTATTAAGCAACGGAAAAGAGCACTTGGTGGAAATCTCACCTTTTTGCTACACTTGATGCTCTTCTTTTACTTATGGAGAAAGTCTACGACTTCTCTTGTTCTTTTTTGTTTGATTTGATTTCTTGATGCGCCTTTGAACTCATTTTAGTTCGTCATAATGATTGTTTGGAAGTGAAAGAAAGGAAGTCAATCACTTTGAAGTGTAGTTATTTTGGTTTCATTGAAGAAGTGCGTAATTGAATGGGAGACATGGATCCTACACAATATGTAGTTACCAACATGGACACTTTTTTGAATGATAAGATCTGAAATGCTCTAGTAATATTTTGAAACATGCATTTTAAAACTATATACACATCTAATAGGGGTAGGGGAGGGGGAGATGCACCTTTAGTTCCATTGAGGGAAGTAATCAAATCCACTTCCATTTTTTTTTTTTTTTTACGAGAGAAAAAAGGGTGGAGGAAATGGGGAGAAGAGAAAAAATCATTTGAGTTACTAAAAATTTTGTGGCTCATCCTTTATCAAAAACTTTAACGCTAAAAGTGAGGTTATATTGCCATTAATGGTAGTCATTTATTTTCTCTCTCGCAATGGAGAAGAGGAAATGCTTACGTGAAGGGAAAGTGGTACCTTCCTAATTTATTTCCTCACATTCCCGTCCAATAAGTCAATAGGAATTTCCCATTCTGCCTTTACTTTCTTGAAACCTTCTCTACTATATTTCTATTTATGAAGTGGTTCCTGATAATATCGTTTTCATTGTTAAAACTCACACAATAAATGTGTAATCTAGTTTTCTGGTCCAATCTTCAAAACTAGTATACTTTTGTAACATGAATTGGTCCTACAGTTTACACCATTTTATGGCAAGGTCCAATGCGTCTCTGTTTTCCTTTATGGATATATTGTATGTAATGCACGCTTAATATGAACGTGTCTGACATGTCATAAGTGTCTGGAGATGTTGTCCAATGTATCCAACATGGACAAAGAGCCCCTTGTAGGTTTCTTCATTGCTTCTCATCAGACTATTAAAATATCACACATTTGGAGGTGGACAAATTTTGAAAATTCTCCTTATAGAAAATCAAGTTTTGTTCTGTGTTGGAATAAACATCATCTACCAATTAGGGAACTTACTATTCATGTTAACTTTCAGAGTTACTCATTTTCCTTTATGGGTTTCATCTCCATGTTATGGTTGAGTGAGTCAATTTTGGTTGCCTTTTTGTTCGTTTCCTCATAAATGTGCGTTAGACAAGTGTGTACACCTTCTGTTGGTTTTTAAAACTATTATTGAAGTAATTTAATACTTGAATTGTGTGCAACCATCTTTCTTTGCATGGTTGCTTCATTAATTTCACACACTCTAAATAATTATGGAAAATTTATAATTCCTATTGAACTGGAACTTGTTTTCTGGCAAACTTATCAGGAGCCAAAGAGGAAATCTAAGGTGTCTGGATCCAGCTTCAAGAGAAAAGAGATTGAATCAGAGGAGGACTCGCCTCCTCGAAAAGTGGCAACCCATCGCCGAATGGCAATTGTTTATGATAGTGAGGAGGAATAAATTCTTCAACAGCTGATGCGAAGGCAAAGTGAGTGTTTGTTGTTTAAACTAGTGTTTGTAGTATCCTGTAATTACCAGATGCTTGTTCCATGGAATTGTTGTTTTATTTGAGTATTGAATTGTCCAGGACTGGAGGTGCATAGGTACAGAATTTGTTATGGCCTCTGAACTATTTTTTTCTGATTAGATTTCAAAAGATTTATTGAAATAATTGCCTTATTCATTTTGTGCTTTAAACTGATTGTGTTATTGGTGAAGGTTCCTGTATTTGAGCTGTTTTAGGATAGTTAATGTTGTTTTCTTTTGACTTTTACTGATTCTATCATGATATCTACTCCTCCATGCTTTCTGGCTTTGCCATCATTACTCCTATATTTATTTAATCAATCTATTTCATTAGTAAATGGATTTCTGGCTGTGCCATATTAGCCTGAATTCCTTTCTGAGAATGTCCCAGCTTTTGTTCATGTGTAACTCTATAACTTCTGCATGATTGTATTTATGCTTTTTGTTTCTGTTTGTGGAAATTTGGTTGCAAATTTTATCCTTACCATTCTAGCTTTATTAGTAAAAGTTAGTTTCACAAATTTGTAGTCTATATTTCGGTTCTGTTTGGCTACGGTTTCTATGTTCTTGTCCTGACAAATATACAAGCGTTTGTAAATATCATGTACTTGAATGGAAGCATGTTTGCAATAGCAGAAGTAG
>JAXGGT010000116.1:4662771-4674857 GCA_035583425.1 Marsdenia floribunda | reverse complement strand
GAGAAGACAACATTCAATGATTTTTCTTTTTGTTAAAGCATTTCAATGAATCCATAATACTTCTTTTGAGTGCATAGTCATGTAAATCTAAATTCATAATTCACAATCACAAAATGTAAGTTACACCACAACATAGGGATGGCACAAAAAGATCTAATTGATGAATAATGCATGAGGTTTTTGTTCTTTTGACTTCAAAAGAATAATACTACCTACCAAAATATCAAAGAAAAGGCTATATATGCATCCCTGATTAAGTTGTGCATAGATCAACATTCAGTTCTTGAATAGGCAGGGAAAAAAAGAATACAAAACTAGATTCAAAAACTACAAAGCATGCGAGTGAAACCTTCATATCAGGCTGAGTATTGAAAAGATGGAGCATAGCAAGCTCAGCAGAAATGGTTTTTCCACTACCAGTTGGAGCTCCTAAAAGAACATTTTTATCCGTGTGATAAAGCACATGAAAAGCCTGAAAAAGATCAAATTAAATATTGAATGAGAAACATATAAAAGGTTATACTAAAGCAGTAAATCCAAAAGGCTTGTGGATGATGAATATTTTTTCACAAACCTGTGTCTGAATAGGATTGAAGTGAGAAAATTTATACAGGGCTTCATAAGTTTCATTCCCCAGTGCAGTTACAGGAAGAGGTTTCAAATCTAAGAGTTCAGTGTGGGTAGTACGACCCTGGAAGAAATATTCATTTGATTACTCAGAGGAACTGACTATGTTAAACTCATTGCAATAAGCAATTTTAAAAATTAAAAAAATATTAAAAAAAAAAAAGGAGAGAAAAAAGAAAACCTCTGGCAGGGGAAGATTATGGAAAGATATAGTGTAGAATGCCTCTGCATGCAACCAAGAGTCAGAAACCGCATGAATGTAATATTGAGGTGGATGTGGCTCAAAGATTGGAACAGTAAACGACAGCTTATGAGGTTCTCCTTTAGCCATTCGTTTTGTCAGTGTAAAGAGTTCAGAGTGGTAGATGTGATCATTTTCAGTATCCTAGATGCATCAAATGATCAAAGCATTATTAGAGCTCGAAAATTACTTAAATAAAAGCATATAAAAAGGTCAAAGCAACAGAAGAATATCAAAATATAGAAAATTCAAGATAGACTGGAGGACTTTTTTCTTTCCCCTGGTGCAGGAGGGATGGTAGGGACAATGGGGAGAGAGATTAATCTATCACGGAACTGCCAAATAATCAAGCATACCTAAGCAGAAAAGTGTAATACAGCCTAGAGTGTAAAACAGGCAGACACAGATGATAACCAGCCCAAACAGAACCTTCAAACATGCAGCTAAAGATGTGCAGTAAAACTTAAGTGTACAAAAATCTCCACATCGCTTACTGAATACATCTACTTCTACATTATGTTATCTCTTCTTCCAAATTTAGCTTTTCCATAGAAACACGTGCTGAAAGTTAAGGCACCACATGTCAAGTGGAAGACAATATGATAGTAGATAGGAGTAAACGATCTATTTCTAGTGCTCCACTTCCTTATGCAAGATCAGTAACAAGCAATCTTGCTTACACTTCTAACTTGCAAATTGAAGTGACCTTTATCTATCAGTTCAGGATCATGGTTGTCAATTGATTAAATTCAACCTCTCTTTATTAGCTTAAGCTTTTACAACAGGTGGTAATTTAACAATGGAAAATTTTGGATCATGAATCAATATATACTGTATATGCATTATCAAGTCAAAATATGGAGGGCAGCAATAACCATACCCCAACTTAAATATTCTCTCCACATTGAATTGAATGTCTACATTTCCATTTTTTTAATACTTAAATGTCTACTTTTCTAAAATAAATATATTTTCCAGCTTAAGTTTTACTAACAACCTCCTTAATTTGAAGAACTTACAATCCACTAATTCATGTGGTCCACATAATAACAAGGATAAAGAGAAACTTCCTTGAGGGGAAAAAAACCTTCCTTATATTCCTAACTTTAATTTGACAATGGAAAGACAAAGGTTTATGCGGTAAAAAGTATACCCAATGGAAGAAAGAGCATTGCCCATATCATAGGACAATATCACAAGGATTTTCTCAAATAAAGAAGAAACTATAATTTTCCCCCAAATATGAAAGTGAACCCTGTTTTCATACATAAACGATGACAGGAAAAAATTCTTCAAGCATCTCAAGACAAAAAGCGCATGATAAATACTTCCGAAGTGCAAACCAAAAAGAATATTAAATGAAGTATTCCATATACAAAGAATAATAAGCCTTGCCAAATGAAAAATGATCCTACATGGTTTGCCAAAAACTTGAGATAAAAAATTACTCTTATGCCACGACAAACTTATGCAATATATATAACCTTCATCAGAAAACCAACAGCATAAACATGATAAAATAATGAAAAGAGGTTCATGCTACAGAAGGAAGATATGAGAAAAACCCCTTGGTTACTGAAAAATTCATTATTTAGCAACATAAATTTCACGTTAGAGGTACAAGGGATTTCAGAATGTGGTATAAGTGAATATAAAAGATATACTCTCTTTCTCTACACTTACTGTAGATAAGCTATCTTAAAAGAATTCAATATTTCATTTGATAGTGATTCTATGGTTAGATGTCTCTTTACAAATAAAACTTTGTTTTCATTTTCTAGAGATGGTACGCTTGTCCCTTTCAAGCCATAGTCACTCTCTCAATTGCTTGCATGCTTGAAAGCTTGTTATTTTCAGGTGATTTCATCCCGTGACCTTAACCATAATATCTCAAACTAATCAGTGACGTAGCCCATAACCCCAAACCACAAAACATTAGAGCCACTAATCCACAGGCTCATAATACAGTCTCACTGCCCTACATGATATCCCAAATGAGAAACAGCATCTAAGAAATGCCTGACCTCAACCAGTATCCACCATCGCTGTGCAGTACCGTGAAAGCGATCCTTCCAAACAAAATCTGGTGTTATGGTCAAATCCACCTAAAGAGCATATCAATTCTTGATTTCAGTTTGGCATTCTTAACTTAACAATTAAAATGAGAAGATGATAAAAAATAATGATGATGGTGTCAGATGACAATTATTACCTTCAGAACAGTTCTAGTTATTGGACTTACTGTAGCAGACAACAGCACTGAAGGAAAATATCCTAGATATTGCTTCACCACCTTTATAAGCAAAAGAATTCATATAAAGTTTAAAGATATCAGAAATAGATCAGCCAAAGAAGATATTCTCACAGATTTAATAGCAATAATAGGAAAGGAAGAACTACCCTTCCTCCAGGTAGATATCGAATCAGAGCTCCGATATCTTTCTCCGACATCTCTTGTAGGTGATCTAAATCAATTCCTCTTTCCTCAAGCTTTCTCAATATCTGAAAAGGTAATTCACTAGACATTTAGAATAAAGACTCAAAATCTAGTAATAGAAAATACCACAGGGATTTGACCGACCCCTGCCGATATATCCCTGTCAAACTGTCGAAGAGGGTGTTGATGTGGCCAAATTTGACGGTCCACAGCCTTGCAATATTCTAACATTAAGCATGACATTTCAGACCACCCTTTACGTAAACATTGCTCAAATAGAGCCCTCATGATACGAGCCAAGCTGGCACTTATATATGCTGCGTCAGAAACTAGTGAAAAGGTATCGATTGAACCCCGAGAAATGTACAGCTGTGAGGTAAAATTAGCATAAAGTTGTTAACAACTAACTTCATGTAGTAAACAAGTAGAACTTTTAAGTCAGGAAACGGATTCACAATTACCTGAATTAGAATAGAGACTTTTCCCTGTTTATTTGATGGACCACCCTTAATTTCTAATGGACATGATGTGCGGGCTAACATTTCTAATTCATTTTGTTCCTCCTCCCGAACAACAATATTTTCAAATTCAGAAGAATGGGCCACCATATCAATTATCTATAAAAGCAAAGCAATGTCAATCATGTGGTATGGTTCTCACTGCTACAAGAGTATTCAAATATTTAATACAGATTAAGGAATTAAGGAAAAAGAATCCAAGTCAGTACTGTAACTATACCTAAGATAATAGAGAATCTTCTCATAATCTTTGCCTTTTACTCTCAGACAAATGTCACAATATTAATAAACAGACACGAAAGAGTGCACGTCCATCTCAATATGAGGTGCTGACCCAAGTACTGACCAACTTTAGAAACATATGGGCTTGAAAACCATTAAATTACCAACGCATCTATTTCCTACTACCAATGAAACCCTAAAGCACACTGGATGGAAACATTTTCTAGTCTTGATCATACTCAAATATCTTTCTTATTCCATTTGCAGCACATGTCAATTGCATATGCCGACAATACATTATTAAATCCCACTGCAAATAAATAAGCACATCCAGATTCAAAGGTACAGAATAAAAACCCCCACAGTTAGTTAGACTTTTCATACCTAAACCCAACATACTAGCCCGATATGAATAAAATTGTCGAGGGCATGAAACATCTACTTCAAAAGATTTCTCTTGAGTGTATTTCATTTACCGCCACCAGTGTAAAAGAAACTTTTAAAAGCAACAGCATACCAATAGATAATTACTGAAGAATGACGTAAGAAAAGAAAATTGAGACATCTTAATCACCTCACTATCATTCATGTGTCGTCTCAACATCTCATTGTAAGTTTCAACACTAGAATATTGGATGTAAAAATGGCTAGCAATGCGGCCAAGCTCTGTACAATAAAAGTTGCCGCTTTTCTCATCAAAACGCATCATTTTAGCTTTGTCAAGAGCTCGTGCAGCATCTGTTACTAGAGACCTCTGCTTTAAGCTCAATGAAGGATCTGCAATAACCTAAGCATACAAAATTAGTAATTACCAGCCTTACATTGTTCAGAAAGAAATGCAAAGAAAACAAAGGCAATAAACAGAAAAGAAGAGAAAATAAAGCCCTAGCAGAAGAAAAGTGTAAAGTTTCCCTTTTGTATTTAATTGTCATCATTTGGTATAGAAGAAAAATGAAAAAGAGAAATAAGATATAAACAATAGGCAAAATCAAAGGACTTGGGAATGGCAGTGCAGGCTAAATGAGGTTACCAACCCTTCCACCAATCCATGTGGGTGACTGATTCTGGCCCCCCACACTGAGAAGACCCCAGTGTGCCATGGAGGACCACGACAGGGTAGTTACCCATTAGGTACATCCCCTGTTCCCATTTTTCTTAAAAAGAGGGCACATTCAAAATTTTCCAAATATTCGTCTTTTTAATTTCTCTTTTGGCTTGCGATGAAACATATGCATGTATCTACTATTGTTAAGGCACACAAACAAGCCCTTAAATAGACTATCCATCTCAGTGACTGAGTAGGAATGCAGATAGCAGAGTGAAACCAGTTCAAATGCACAATTTCTGGATCTGTGCAGCTTGTATCAATGAATTCCACAATGTGAGATAACAAAAGTTCAGAGCAATGAGATCATTCTCAGCGCAACCAGGTAAGAATTGAATCTAAAAGTGATCTGTTCTGATTTTCCCCTTTAAGGTCCTAAAATTTTCTCTAAACCCCCACTCAATGCTAACAAATGAGAAAATTAAGAAATTCAGACAACCTAGTTTGTTTCCTTCTCGTGAAACAAAAAAAGTTGAGAGTGGAACAATTATCATCACCCACTATCTTCGAAACTAATCCCATAAGTCCCATGAATACACCAAATTCCCCCTTTACAAAAAAAAATAATCAACCTCTCTCATAAAAAATTCAAATCTCTTGAATATTCCTCTTTTCTTCATATTGACCATCATTTTCATTTACATCAGTTTGAAGGATAAACTTATTTCTTAAAAAAAAAAAAAAAAAGGATAAATTCAAATTAAACTGTACCAACACTCCATGTACAACATATTCAGATAATTCTCCAGTGGATAACAGTTACCTCATCCCATCCGATACCATATGCCAGGGGATTCTTTTTCATTCTTATGAAAAGATATGTATATCCCAGCCATGCACATGCTTCCTTCACATTTGCCACGGTGCCAAGAGCCACCTCTGCATTCAAATTATCTTTCAACGAATTGATGAACTGCAAAAGAAGAAAGCAAAAGACCAGTGGGGAGAAATAGGAAACAGTCATTTAACTGTCATGATTAACATCAATTTTCTACATAAAGAAATATGATTTAGGGATGAAGACCAGGATTCCAATAGATCCTCCCAAAAGTATTCCCACATGTAAGTGCGATAGCCAATTTAAAAGGCATAATTCAAAACAAAACAAACAAGGAGTACTACCAATAACAAAGATTTTCCTTATGGAATAGGTATTGGAATAGACGAATAAGTGGTTATATATTTTAGTAATCACTGCATCACTGATATCGATCCAACAAAGTCACTAAAACTTACAAATTCTTATACATTAACTGCCATCACAGCATCAAGCAATATACATTACCAGTAAATCAAGACAACATGATTCAAAGCCTGGCCTGCCCTTAGCCAAAGAAGTAGTAGCATCACAACATTTAGAAGTCAGGTAAAGAGTCCTCAAAAAAGATTTACCCACACAATCTAAGATAGTTTCAACTAAATGACTCTGTAGCGTGTAAAATAAATTTAATCCATTGGAATCCTTTTATGAGACTTGGATGCTTTGAAAGCCTGTCAAAACTAGAGAAAAGGACCTCCCTTTATAAGTTAAAGCAACTAAAGAATTACCTGACTTTCAATGGGCAGTTGACTCGTCAAAAGTCGTAAATAATAGGATAATTTATCATGAGTAGTAATGATAATGCCTTCACCACTTTTATCAAACTGAGGCCTTCCAGCACGTCCAAAGATCTATAACAAGAATTTGTTGAAGCATATAAAATGTTAGAAATAAAAGATCGTGTTGTAAAGCATTTAGAAGGGGAAAGAATCCAAAATTTGCAAATATCTGTCACCTGCATCACATCAAGCATGCCCAAGTCTCTCCAGCCACCAGCCTTGGCATCATATATTTGGGTTCCCTGGAGAAAAGTATTTTAAAGTAAAACTAATAATACACAGAGAATATTATTTGGTGTAACAGGAAAATAGATTTAAAGAGTTCAATAAAAAAGGTAAACCTTAACAGACAAATTCATGTCTAAACAAGAGCACTGAAGATGGTGGGAAAAAAAAAATGTACTGACAAGGTCATATTTGATAGGATATTACAATTATTTGGAAATCTCCTTTTTTCTTTTCTTTTTTTTTTTTTTAATCTACAATATACAGTAATTGAACCCAAAATTCATATAAAAAAAGGTGTTCAGGACCCAAAAATATATTTTTCTCTTTGGTCCTAAATCACATATACTTTTTCAACTCACATAATATAAACGTATCATTCTAGTGAAAAGTTAGAATAGAAAATCTAGGACACAACTTTATCTGCTACTGCAAACTGCCAATCAGTCAATTATCAAACTAAGTAGGTGTTTAACAATCAATAAAAGCATAGGAAAAAAAAATCTTTGGTGAGATTAAATTACACTAAGAGGATACTAGACGTTAAGCAAGTATTTCTTCTAAATTATAAGAGTAGCATTCTCTCTCACATCTTATTCAGGGGTTCTTGTGTGCACACAAGATTTCAAGGGGAAAAAAAAAAAACAATAATTAATATAATGCAGAAAAAATGTAATTATGAAAGAACCAACCTTCCCACAAATTAAAAGAAGTGCTCACAATAAGGCCTCCATTTCTTTGTTTCCTTTCCTTTCTTTTTTTTTTTTTTGCACTTAAATTGGAAGCTGATGCATCAATAAACAAGAAGTGCAAACTTCAACATGCACATAACAAGTGCAAAGTCATGACATGAGAAAGTATAACATCGTCAAGCACAATTAAATCAACGTAGGATAAACAAGGCCTAGGTTAGTAGTTATAGAGGATTAACAATTAAGGAAAAGCTCAGATACTTAATGTGGAAACTTGTAGATTAAGTTGGCCATATTTTTCTCAAATAAAGCTCAATTTTCAATTCTTTAGCCCATCAGGAATTGTAGACCATTTACATGAACATCAAGGGCCCTGACAAACCTTGATCACCACTGTGTGAGCAGGCAGGTTTACACCCCATGCTAGAGTTGCTGTGCACACAAGTACCTAAAATAAAAAACAATGGTTTGGTACAGAGGAAATAAAAAGAAAGAAAGAAAAGAAGTAGAACCCTACTATATTAGGTCAATAAATGGTAGCTCACTTTCAAAAGTCCTTCAGAGAAAAGCCTCTCAGTCAGAACTCTATCGGCACGTAACATCCCAGCATGATGAATGCCAATTCCATGCTCAAAAAGCTGGACAAGCTCCTTGTTTTTGGACTTGAGAACTTCCCTCTGAATGTACAGGTTACGTTAAAAGAAAACCTGAATATAAAACACAGCTGAAATGAAGAGAGAATAAATAGCTTGCCTTCTTAAACTCATACTGCGGATGAGTAGTATCAACCTCAAAGTGCTCCGAGCCCTCATTTCTCCCTGCCAGTTCAATCTATTGCAACATGAAGACAGATGTGAGTAACAGAAAAAACTTCAAGGATAGAGAGTGGGGAGGGGAAGGCCAAAAGAAATTGGCAAAAGAATGTTTTGTGACTGAAATGTTCATAAGCATTAGTGAGAAAGAGAATACGTATTCCTTAATGGAAGTTGCTAATAACTCCATCTCCCATTTCTTCTATAACTTATACACTCAAGAGTACCTAATCTTCCAACCAGAAGTTGATCTCAAAGTTAAAACTTTTACATTTTCAGGTAAGTAGCTACTGAAATGCCAAAAACTACAAATATGGAACAAGATCACTATATTCTTGGAAAGTCTAATTTGATTCCTCCTTTCTGGACTACATTTCAGAAGGAAAGAAGACTTGCAACTTAGGATTGTAGATAAGAAGGGTCTATACTCAAAGCTGACAACAATAATTACTCTCTCCCATAAGAGGATGAACAAAAGTTGGCATAATAAGAATCACACTTAGAAAGGATAATGCATTATCGTTAACTTTGTTTTAAATTCAAGTTACCAGCTTCTCAGCTGTCTTCCCAGTATCTTTCCTTGAGTGAACAAAAACCATTGCTTGATGCCCTCGCCTTAAAGAATCAACAACCTGGTGGAAGTAGATACAGCATAAATTAATGAAATCATAATCATATTATCTATAACACCAAGAATTCAAGGAAAAGCAAAAACCTTGTTATAGCATATTTCATTCAAGAGCTCAATGCGAGCTAGAAAGTTATGCTCACTAATTCCAATATACTGCTGAGCAAGAGGCACTGGACGATAGCTAGAATCGAAAAAGAAAAGACCTGTCTCAGGATTGACTCTCAGAAACTGAGCAACCTAATACGAATAAAGAAATGGCTACAAGTTACTATTGGCAAAAAAAAAAAGGAAACATATGAGAAATTCAAAGCAACAGCCTTCCTAGTAACTTTTTCAAACTTTCTTAAATACTTACCTCTAAATAGTTTGGTAAAGTAGCTGAAAGACCCACGATACGGATCATGCTCTGAGTAGACTCCACCTGTCAGAAACAACAAACCAGGATGCTTGAATGCTAAGTAGGCATTTGCAATAGAAACAAGATGAAAAGGAAATGAGAGATAAAATTAAGATGTCACCTCACTCTTATTATCTCAGTATTCTTACCACATATAAATACAATACATAGAGAAAGGGAGGGAAAGAGGAGGAAACAGAAATGAACTTAGGAGAACCTTGAGTCCTAGCTTTCTGTTAGGTTTACATAGCCTGAAACCTCAGAACCCCTAACCAATATCCTAATCCCAAACACTTTGAATTAAGGAAAGTAATAATAGTACAACTTATCAATATCTTTCCATAAATTTTCTTCATAAGCCTACAAGTTTACGCTTTTGATTACATTTATAGAAACATGACATAAGCTACATCCCACCGACAGTCTGATTATCCATAATAACCAACTAATGAGGTATGTCAAGAATTTAACAGTCCCATTGCTTGCTCAAACTCACATACACCATCCATATTTCTAATAGGTATCTTCTAACAGGAAACCTCCATAATACTTTTCAACCAAGTGCCCATTTAAAGCCAAATTTTTTTTTAAAACTTCATCAGAATCATATCCAAAAAGGTCCTAGTGAACTATAGTAATTAAAAGTAGCAATGGCCCACAGAAAGTTTCCTTACATTTAATCCAAAGAACAAGAGAAGTGATGCTACTCATCAATGCTATACCACCAATTCTAGACAGGGCCTTCCTTTTGTAATTAGCCACATTTGTCAAGTTTCCTAATAGAACCAAAATCCTAAAACTGGTAGATTCTAGAAAGAAGCTTACTTCAATTTTCTGAAATAATATTTCATATAGCCAAACCCATTAAATATGATTTCTATATATATATATATATATATTTTATTTTATTGAAAAGAGATTATCCTTTTAATTGGTTTCTCCAGTATAACCTTTAATAAGTTCGCTTTTCCATACCTAACCAATTTGCAGATAGTTATCAACTCCACCTATGACTATAATATCTCATTCTTCCAGATAACTCATTCACTAACCATATCACTGCTGGCATCTTTTCATGAAATGCATTCTTCCAACATTTTTAGATGGACTATTAATACTCTTCTTCAATTATATCACCCAGTGATATGTATCAGTAAAGAACAAGAGAACCTTGAGAGACTCAACTACAACTGGCTATCATTCTTCCGAAATCAGATAAATAATTTCAGGGAGGGAAGGCTAACCTGACGAAGAGTTCGAGCTACTAACGCCTCTATGACAGGTCCTCTATCATCATTCAGCAGATGGACTTCATCAATGATCAGGAGTTTGACAAGCATTGAAAGTGACATATCACTGCTTTTGCGGGTAATAACATCCCACTTCTCAGGAGTGGTGACTATCATCTAATAAATATTTGTAAATCAATCAAATATTGTGTATAAAAATCAGTTACTAGTACAAGATGGGGAACTGAATGGCAAAAAGCAGATAAAGCGGAAAAGAATCTAAGTAGTAGACATTGCAGCAACCTGTGTTTCTTCAAGTTCATTTTTGGTAAGTTGCATATCCCCAGTCAGTTCTCGCACAACAATATTTAATGGAGACAATCGGTGACTGAAAGTTGCAGTCACTTCTGCGGCTAATGCCTAGAGAGTACATAATAAAGATTATCTTTTGACTCAAGAAAATGATTGAAGATTACTAAAGATAGGGTCTACCTTCATTGGAGCGACATAAACTATCTTGAATTCATTTTTATGCAAGTAACCATCCTTAAAGTGGTGTTTTATCTGCAAATGATAAAGATTGTCAAGCATATGTTTATTAAGGCAATATCATGTTCACGATCAAGATATAGAACCCAACTTGTTATGTTCCAAAAATTATCCATCAAATATATAAGAAGAATTAAGTTTCGAGGATCATTATACAAAATCAAGTATTCAACTGAATCGAACACTATATCATTCTAGCAGGGTGGATTGTTTCGAAAACCTCTAGTTAAACATTTTTATGAAGAAATTTTGTGTGGATCACAATAAAAACAATTATGTGCCAAAATTCATAACATCCACAATTTCCCTTTAAGTGGCCCTACTATCTCTCATGACAAAGAATGCAAGTCCTCATGAAGTGCCATCACATCAAAATTCAAAATTTCATTCGCTTCATGAAGAAAAGATTATTCAACATAATACTTAGACCAGCTGCACTAAAAGTCTTCAATCCATAGCAATCCACGCACATGGACCTACTTTGAGGAGACAAATTTGTGTACCTTTAAGTGTTGCAAATGTATGGCATCATTCGTTTTTTCTCGAAATTCTATACCAAAGCAGAAGGATTGCGACTCAAATTCTTAAAATTCTCTTGATCATTTCAACTCATTTCCTTTCATTTGAAGTTTGGGAAAATGATAAGATATCATACAATACACCACATCTTAGAGAACAACTTCCACGGATGAAATATTTCAAGAGTCCAACCATATTAAGCAAAGCCATCAAACAGGACATGGATCCGGGGGAAAAATATATATATATATTATTAGTTGTATCATGGAATCTGAAAACTGAA
>JAXGGT010000116.1:4635761-4659246 GCA_035583425.1 Marsdenia floribunda | reverse complement strand
GTTCTGAGTTTGCACCTGAGCAGACTGGACACTGGACTGGAGTTTATGTTTGCATGTACCACGCTAAGGTGGGTTGCAAACAAAGGCCCATTTTCAAACGGGTTTGCTATTTTCTTTTGTGCGGCTGAAACTTGAGATTTGAGAACACTTCCACCGTGACACCGGAAGCTTTCCATTATCCAAAGGAAAATTTACAGGTTTAGTCCTGTAATTATTTTCGTTTCTCTGACAAGGTCCTATAACTTTTTTTTTATTTTAATTAGTCCCATAATAATTTTCGTTTACTAAAAATTAGTCATTCTGACCAAATTTTTTCAAATTTTCAGTTGCCTAGCTGATGTGGACAAAAATTGAGGGGCATTTTCAGTAGTTTCACTTTTGAAAAACATGAAAAATGAAATTAAAGAAAATTTTTCACTCCTCCAGTTGTAGGAAATTTTTTTGAGTGAAAAATCAAAATTTCAATTGCAAATTTGGAAAATTTTTAACTATAAATTTGGACAAAATTAATTTACAGTCAAAAATTTGTCCAAATTTGCAGTCGAAATTTTTATTTTTTACTCAAAGAATAAACCCTACAACTGAAAGAGTAAAAAATTTATCTCCATTTCATTTCTCACATTTTTCATAATTGAAACTACCGAAAAATGCTCTTCAATTTTTGTCCACGTTGGCTAGGCACCAAAACAACAAGCAAAAATTTGACCGGAAGGACTAATTTTAGTAAACGAACATTGTTACGGGACTAATTAAAGTAAGAAAAAAGTTATAGGACCTTGTCAGAGAAACATAAATAGTTATAGGACTAAATTGGTAAATTTTCCTTATCCAAAATATTCTATATAAAAATAATTAATAAAGAATTTTAAAGAAGAATAAATCAAATAAAATAATTATTACATTGATTTTGTAAAAATTAAAAAATAATAATAATTTATTACTGTTACTTTTGATAATCTTTTTATAGGATTTTTATTATTATTTTTTTACAATTTTTCACATTTAACATAATTCAAATTCATAACTTTTACTACTATAATTGAAACAGCTATCAATTAAGGTATATTTTTTTTATCAGAAATTTTGATTTAATTATTTTTAAAAAATGCAAATTTTTTGTATGGAAATTTTTTTATTTAGTTAGAAACTTAAAATGAGAAAAAAAAAAAAAAAAAATTGTTGGATGAAACTAAATTCATAAAATGAAAATAAAAATTGGCTTCAAATAATGAATGCCATAATGAACACGTTGTATTAAATTTTATTAAATAAGTTTTTATTTTTTTAATTATGGCAATTTTTCACCTCTATCATAAGTGATCCTGATACGCCTTCTTAACATTAAATAAAATATATTTCCACTAAACTGAATTGTTCAAACCAAATTATGCATAGTGTCGTCTTTCTTTTAAATAAAATAGAATTACAAAAATAAGTTTCTATTGTCATCTATTCAAGAAAATGCAACAACAATGTGGCAACATTTTCTAATTTTAGTGTCTTCATCTAACTTGTCAAGTAGAAGCCTTAAATTTTTTTTTTTTTTCTTCTTAGCATACGAGGTGTCTTGAATAGATCTCAACTATAAGCGACACCTTTGAGCTATGTCCACATTTAGACTAATCCCCTGTCGAGCCAAGTAAATCCCTTGTGGGAGGTAAGTTCTAATCCCACGTTTTTAAACGACTGCATACGTGAGTGCAATTTCGATTCTGCAACCTCACTTAAGTTAGGAGAGCACCTTACCAACTTACCTACGCCTTAGGGTTAGAAGCCTTGAATTTGAATCTCATTAGAGACACTCTTCTACCAAATTTTAGTTATGTACGGTTATCTTCAATTTTTTTTTATAAATTTTTATCGAATTAATCTATAAAAATACCAAATTATTAAAAACGAGAGCATAATTGGCAAGCAGGATAAGGTCAGTAAGACTGGTGTTCTTTACATTCACCAAAAAAGGAGGGGAAAAAAAATGGTCTCCTTTACTGGCGTCTTGGCCCAAATAAATTCTCCAAGTTTAATAATGTTGTCCATTTAAAATATATATATATATTAAAAAAAAAAAAAAAAAACTATTTTAGCTAATGTTACTGTTTTCATTGATGGAGATTTGGTTGAAATTGTATTTAAAAATTTTAAATTTTTGTTTAGAAAAAAATTTTACCGACTTTTATATGACAAATTACCCACTTATGTCAAATATTACCTAAAAAATTTTAATAATGCAACTTAAGCAATAACTTTCTCAAATATTGAGAACAAAGTGGTAATTCAGTGACGTGACTTCTCTGACTTATGTGTTTTCACCTAACTTATCAAGTGAAGGATCTGGGTTTAAATTTCACTAAGAACGAATTTGTGCCGAATTTCGGACATATGTTGTAGTTTTAAGGGTTTACCCCTATAAATTATTTCCAAATTAGTCGATAAGGATATTTGATTAAAAAAAACTCTCTCAAATCTTGGACTCTTTTTCATATTTAATGTTGGTGTAACTTTTACAAATTAAGAAAACGGGATACAAGATTACAAATTGTTTGCTTCCAATATATTATTACTCTTTTTGTTCTACTTTGGCAACAATTTTCTCAAATCTTGAGAACAAAGTGTTAATCTAGTAACGTGATTTTTCTGACTTAAGTGTCTCTATCTAGCTTATTAAGTGAAAGACCTGGGTTCGAAATTTCACTAGGAACGAGTTTATACCGAATTTTAGCCATATAGTGTAATCTTAAGAGTCTACCCATATAGATTCTTCCAAAATTAATCGATAAAGATATTTGATTATTAAAAAAAAAAAGAAAAAAAGAATACTCTCTCAAATCTTGGACTCTTTTTCATATTTAATGTTGGTGTAACCTTTACAAATTAAGAAAATGGGATATAAGATTACAAATTGTTGCCCCTATGAGCATAGACCAGCTGGTAAGGTCTGAGGTGACATGGGGCTAACGCCTCTAGTCACCAAGGTTCGAATCCCGTGTGGGGCAACTTTTATTGTTGGGGTTTGTCCTGGGGTTCGGGCTTCTACAGGTCTTTCATAAATATATATTAAGATTAAACTTTTTTCTAGTAATTAAAATAATTTTTTACATTTTTTATAAAAAATATAATAAATATTACATCTCCTAAAAAAAATTACATTAATTTCTTAAAATAACTAAAGAAAACTCGATTTTTTTTTTCTTTAAGTACACGAAGAGCATAAACTATCAAAAATTTAAGAATTATATTAAGAATAAAAAAAATTTATTACAACTCTATTATAATATATATTATCATGTTCTCAGATAAATTTTTGAAATAAATATTAAAAAATGCAAATGATTCGTTCTTTTACTAATCTTGATCAGCTTTTATTACCTTAGTTACTATTTTTGAGAATATTATTTTTTATTTTTTCTAAACAATTGAAAACATCCATAACCATTGTTTGATTTATTTTAGGCAAATCCGTGAATTTGGTCCATAATATTTATAACTTTTGCGTGGTTAATCTATTTTATTTATTTGTTATTTAACAGGTCTCCATTGTATTATAAATTAATATATTTGGTCATTTTATTCCCAAAATTTTTATTTAGGAAAATGAAATTTAGTGAAGAAATAATCAAATACACTAACGAGACCTACAAAATAAAAAATATATATATATAAAAAATCATAATGATCAAAAGATTGGGGATCAAATACACTAATTTTTCTTTATTTTAATTACTCAGTAATATATATTATTTAAAAAAAAATTGTAATTTAATTTGAACTTTTTTTAGTAAGTTAATTTAATTTGAATTTATGATTTTTAATTATTACTAATTTAGAATGTGTTTGGACTAACTTTTATTTTAACTTTTATACTTATTTTAAAAATAAATTAGGCTATTTTTGGACTAGCTTTTATTTTGAGAAAAATGAATTTTTGAAATTAGTGAATTTTATTTTGAAAAACGAGATAAATTTTATAGGTGTAATGATGATATAATTATTGGAGTGCTGGTTTTTAGAATAATGTGATGAGTGTTGGTTTTAGAATGATTTGACAATTTTAATAGGTTTCACACCCTATAATTTGATAAAAAAGTAAATTGACGTAGGTGTTGTCCAAATAAAAACCATCAATTTGTTTTCAAAACAAATAAAAAACTCAAAATAAAAATTAGTCCAAACACATCCTTAGTAATTTTAGTTTGGACAACATCTACATTAATTTATTTTTTTGTCAAATCATAGGGTGTAAGTCTTACTAAAATTGTCAAATTATTCTAAAACTAATACTTATCACATCATTTTAAAAACTAAGGGTGTTTTTGGATTGAAATTTTTTTTTGAGAAAGTTCATGTTTTAAAAGAATTTAGTTGATTGCGAATAACGAGAAATAAAGTGGGGCCAATGTAAGATGTTGTCTAGTAAGTGGGAGACAAAAAATATATTTTATTAGTGTAATGATGATTTTTTATTTGAATTATATATATTTATATGTATATATTGAATATTTATAGTAAGTGAGTGAATTTTTTATTCATTTTTTGCCACCTCACCAGACGTGAACAGTAATATGTCAGATTTGTGTCCAAACAAATACAACTATTTTTTTTGAGTTTGAGTGAAATTTTGAAAAAAAAAATCCTAATCCAAAAACAGCCTAACACTCCAATAATTATATCATCTTTATACCTATAAAATTTATCTAATTTTTTAAAATAAAATTCACTCAATTTCAAATTCTCACTTTTTTTTCAAAAGAAAAGCTAGTTGAAACACAGCCTTATTTAAGTTTTTTTTTTTTTTTTTTTCCAAAATGTTACCGGGGCTGTGCCGTGGAGCCGACACCAGCCTGGGCCAACTTTCAATCCCACCCATCTTACATTCACTGTTCCCTTGGTTTCTTCTGCCTGCAAATGTATGTCTCTTTATTTATTATTTCATTTTATTTAGCAGATTCCTCCAAAACACAGCAGACAACACAATAACCTACACTAGGCATCCTCTCCAACAGCCTTTCTTTTTCTTCGCTCTACTCACTCACTCACTCGCCACCGCCACTGCCACCGCCACCGCCGTCTCTATCTTCTTCGTCACTCAAAAACCCAGTTCGTGTTCTCTCTTACCATGGCTGCTTATGTGTTAATGCTGCTTCTTTTGGCCATGGCTGGCCACTCAAGTAAGCTAATTAATTAATTAATTTGCTTTTAAAAAATTCATTCACGTTTTTTCTTTTCTTTCTTCAAGGGGCTGTCTAAAGCTGCAAGCTTTAGCTTTGGATTAACTTGCTGTGTCTGTTTCATCTCATGTATATCATTGCAAAGATATACCTTTTTTTTTCCTCTCTTTTTGCTGAGATGATACATGGAGTACTTCTTATCTTTTCTTGTTCCTTTCTCGAATTGTCCCCTCTTCACTTCACTGCTGTATACATACACATGTTCTTGGTTTCTTGAATTTTTCCTCTTCATTTTTTCAAAAAAAAAAAAAAAAAAAAAAAGCAATAAAGTTAACAACACATGTATGTGTATAAAGTCCATAAAGTCCAGAAACAATTTTACATGCTCTTATTATTAGTACGGCAACCTCAAATATTTCTTCTATTAACTTCTTAGTTTTTCTATTTTTCAAATATGCATATATATATATATATATATATATATATATTAATGTTTCCGGAGGTGGGCTGTGAAGGGCGGTGATGCTCAGCATTAGCTGATTTCTTGAAAAGGCCGGAACTTTCTATACTTAAAACCCATCTCATATTTCGATGATCTAAAGATGTAAAGCTGATCTTGCTCTTGATCATTTTCTTCATCTTTACTGATCTTGCAAGTTTATTGGAGCTGTGTGTAGGTGCAACATGGTGCATTTGCAAGGACGGGGTGAGCGAGTCAGTTCTGCAGAAAACAATAGACTATGCCTGTGGAGCTGGGGCTGATTGCAACCCAACTCACCAAGGTGGAGCTTGCTTCAACCCCAACACAGTTAAGGCACACTGCAACTACGCCGTTAACAGTTTCTTCCAGAGAAAAGGCCAAGCTGTTGGATCCTGTGACTTCGCCGGCACCGCCGCTGTTACCACCACTGACCCTAGTGAGTTTTAACAACTCATCCCAAAGCTCCCACCACACCCAATTAACTACATCTCTGTTAAAAACAACATTTTTACTTTCTAAACTTTCACATTTACTACTACTACTGATCCCTTACTCGAATTTCTTGCTTGTTACTTTCACAGGCAGCGCTGGTTGTTCATACCCTTCTAGTGCCAGGTATGGTTCTTTTTCTGTACGGTACTGTTAATAATAATAATAATAAATGGCTTTCTGTAATTTCTTGATTGTGGCAAATTTTACGTACACCATTGGTGGTCACTACCCACTACTATCTCTAAATGAATGGTGTGTGTGGTGGTGACATCCATGAGAGTGACACTTTTTTTCAAACACTACTCACTACTCAGTACTCACTGCTCCTAGTTGGGAACATTTTTTTTTTTTTTTTCCAAATTGTGCCATCACATTTTTTAAAATACCAAAACTAACCTTGGATAAATCCCAAATTTTGGGGACAAATACACTAGTATTAATAAAAGAAAGGGTTTTTGTAGTTTTCCGAATTGTAGGGGTTCTCTAAATTTTGGATTTATGTTCAAAGTAGTCACATATGCTAAAGTTTGAGAATATTTCTTTTGGTTTTTTTTAAAAAAAAAAAAAATAAAATGTTGGGTTATTTTTTTAATATGGAAAGAAAAAATAAAAAAGGTAGTATTTGGATAAAATTTTATTTTAAAAATAGTCAACTCCTTTGTGAGAAGGAATGTGAAGCGTCTTTAAAATTTATGAAGAGTATAATTTCACTTTCTTTTTTTAATTAAATTAAATTGAGTAATAATTGGTCTTTTTTTTTTTTTCTGAATAAGTATAATTTTTTAAATGAAAAAAAAAATATTTCTTTTTTGCTAAATAAAAATAATCTAAATGCACCCTTTTTTAGTTTGTTATAAATTTAAGGGTGTATTTGGATAACTACTAAATTAGAAAAAAATGGATAAACTTTCATTTAAAATGAAAGTTATTTTTTACTGTTTTTTTTTTTTTAAATTAAATTTTATTTTGAAAAAAGTAGAGGCTAAATATATAAGTTTTATAGGTGTAATAATTGTGTGTAAGAGAATGTTTGTTTTGATAAAAATGTGTAAGAGTGATTTTATTAATAATATATATTTTTTAAATAAGATAGAGATTATAAATTTTATAGGTGTGTTTTTGAATAACAAACTTGAATTAAAAAATATATATATTTAAATATGTAAGGGGTATTCGGAAACTAAAATTTTCATTTTTTTTCAATTAAATATTTATCAAACACACTCTTGATTGGTTCCTAGGTAACATAACAACCATGAAGAAAAATTTTGAACTAGTCTGCCGCATTTTCAAAAGTGGTTCATCATCCCAATAAAGTTAAAGTTTTTCAAAGTAAATTTTCATTTTTGATAATGGTGGTGTCAAATATAAATAGTAAAAAGAACTTGCAAAAGAAAAAAAAAAAAGGCCTCGTTTAAAGTAAAATTGGAAATTTATCATTTACCTATTTCATTTTTCATTTTAAGTATTTAACCTATATAAAAGTGATTATTTTATTTTAAAATACAATTTTTTTTTTAAACATTTGTGAAATGGACAATTATTTACAATTGCAGAAAGTTATACATTGTTAAATTTTATTCATTTATATATAAAAATTTTAAATAATATAATATTTTTTTTTAGATAAATTTTCAACTGTTGGGATATCTGGCTTGTCTTTTTTTTATATTTGATGATACTATATTTTGACTCTTGTCTTTAATAATTGCTTTAAAGAAATTTTTACTTTTTAAGAGTTTGTTATTATTTTTATTAAATTAAGATGACACAATTATTATTGTTATCAATCATGATGCATCCAAA
This sequence comes from Marsdenia floribunda, assembly GCA_035583425.1. Taxonomy (NCBI): domain Eukaryota; kingdom Viridiplantae; phylum Streptophyta; class Magnoliopsida; order Gentianales; family Apocynaceae; genus Marsdenia; species Marsdenia floribunda. The sequence continues at coordinate 4,651,302 of JAXGGT010000116.1, read as the reverse complement.
GACTTTCTCTACATAGTATCCTTTTTATATTGTTTTTAAGTTTTAACTTATCATCATACACTTTTTTAATTTTAGATGAAAAATTTGAAATATATACTTTTATTTTATATTTTTTATAAATATAATAAATTATTAATTAAAAGAATATTTTAGAAAAACGTATCAATAAATAATAAATTGGAAAAAATGTAAATTTTTTAAAATAATAACAAAGCATACTTTAATTGATGGTAATTTTATGTAAAATTAGTGAATTTAGTTTTTAATATTTATGTTTTTAGTGTTTTTTTTTTTTATTTAGTATATTTTTATGGATATATGTATTGGTTCGTGTTTTTACAAATTTAATTATTTAGACAAATCAGTTTTGTAAATAAATAGATTAAATATATTTCTTTATTATAAATTAAAGAATTACTAAAAAAAAATAAGAGATCAATAATACTAATAATCGAAATTAAATTTCTCAAATTTTTAAGTTTTATTTATGAATTGGGTGCCAAGATTGGTGATGGAATCATACCTAATATTTTTTATGGGAATAAATATAAAATATGAAATAATTAAAGATGCAACTCAGTAGATTCTTTTGGAAATGGGAAAAAGGGTGAGAGTGGTGGGGACGGAAAAGACGAATATATCCTTCCGTTAAAAAGGAGAAAAGGAAAAAGGTTGTGTGGTGGGGATAGCTAAACACGAAGGTGGTGTCCGGAGCTGCTGAAAGGTAAAAATTTAAAAGATAGTGTTCTCTGTGTGTCTTGTGTCCACACCGAAACGACACCATCAATCCTGCTGGCGCAACTATTTATGTGAGTCCAGTTCAGTGGCCTCGGTGTTCTCCAGACTTCTCTTTTTTCGTTTTTCGTGCCCTTGCCGTTCTCGTGTTCATCTTATGTTACGCACCTTGTTTAAATTTTTATTTTTTTATTTTGGAATAACTGTCAAAAATTACTGTAGATAACTGTGGTGGTAACTGTTACTTGCTTAATGCAGTGGCACCAGTACTACAGTTCCAGGATCTACGACGGCAACACCGACTACGACCACCGGAACTCCGTCCATTAACTCGCCAACGGGAACATCTCCTCTCGTAACAACACCCAACAGCGGCGTGCTCGGCGGTGTTAACAACGGCCTTGGTCCTTCCGGAGCTGGTTTGAACCCAGACGGAAGCGACGGTGGAATGTCCGTACGTCCGTTATCGTTCTTGATCACCTTCGTTTTCTCCGGACTCCTGATTCTGTTGCTGTAAACAAAATTAGGGCATGTAAGAGGAGGTGGACAACGACGACGACGTTTGGAAAATGGTTGCAGTTTGTGCAGGAAAGCAGTACGCATATTATATAATACATGCATGTGATTCTACTATTAGGTCTGCTGGAAATATGATCTAAGTTATAAGACTTTGATTTTTGTTTTCTATCCGTTTATTGTCCATCTAACAACATGCATGGATCAATGGTGGTGGGCATTGGATTCCTTTTGGACATTTTATGTGGATGCTAGTTGGATGCTCTCTCTCTCTCTCTGTCTTATTTTCTCTCTCTATATATCTATCTATATCTAATATCTTTTCCTTTTAGATTGTAAACAAAGTACTATTATTTTGATGAACCTAGTGATGATGTGCCGTTCTTTTTCTTCATTGTCATCATTTTGTTTAATGTAAAGCGCATTTAAAAAAAAAAAAAGTAAATTTATTACTCTATAAATTTTGAAGGAAAAGGTTAATTCAAATGACAATTTTATTTAAGTATTTGTGATGATTTTAGACATTTTGCATTTCATGAGTCAATTGGTTTTCTTTTTGGTAAAATAAAGATATTAATTTTCTATCTAAATTTTATTGTCTAAATTGATTTTTTTAATAAAAAAACAAACAAAATTTAGTTAATATTTTTCTATGTATTATGTGTATAAATATTAAAAGTGAATTATTAAACAATTAAAATTTATGAAGAAAATGTAGTTTAAGTTAATATCAGTTTCACTTATGATAGAGATATAGGTTATGAGTTTGGAATATGGCAATGGTAAAAATAAAAATGTCCTTTTTTTTTTTAAAAAAAAAATAAATTTATTATAGGGTATTAGATTTTTTTAATAAAATTTTAAAATTTTGTCAATGTATCGTTTTTCGAGTTTAAATAATTCGAAAATTGAAAAAATTAAAGTTTAAAATAAAATAAAATAAAAATTTTAGACTTTAATTAATTAAAATGTATATTTAATATAAGGAAAAATTGGCCGATTCAGTTTGTTAATTAATTAAAGTTCAAAATCTTTATTTTTAATCTAGTAAGTTTTACATATTTTTATGAGCGTTCTATTAAGTTTTTTTGGCCAATAATTTAAATTTTTTTGTCAAAATTTATCACATTTTGAGTTTTGATGATGATGATCATAAAAAGAAAGTACTGACAATGCTGTCAACACATTTTGAAAGGAATAAATTGTACAATAACTATTCATAATGCTACAGAATTCTAAATTTACTGAGTTTAGCTTCTTACCATCTGCGATGGTCTAGGTATTCTCTCTATTTCTCAGTCTGGAGAGAAACAGAGAGAAGAACAATGTTTGGACTTTTTTGCCTCTCAAAAAATCATCACGTGTCTGATATGTCATGAATTTTGACAGAAAAATTTAAATTATTGGCCGAAAGACTTAATAGGCTGCTCGTAAAAAGATATAGGACTTATAAGATTAAAAATAAAGATTTTGGACTTTAGTTAATTAATAAAAATAGTTATAGGACTGAATCGACCAATTTTCCTTAATATCAGTGAAAATTTTGTTTAAATTTTGTAAATTATTAATTATAATAATTGATTTATATAATTAAAATTAATTAATAGATTAATTTATTTTAAAAAATAAAATATTTATAATCGATTTAAGTAATAAAAAGTTTATTAAAGAATTAAATTGAATAATTGTTTATATTTAAATGAGAAATACTTAATATAATAGTATACAAATTAAAATATTAATATTGAATACTAAAATATTAATTAATTAGTAGGTGTGGATAAGGAATAAAAAATTAAAATAATATTTATTTAAATGGTTAATATTAATATGACGAATGATGTTTTAACATGTGACAAAATATAACCATTCAACCAATAAAAATTAAGTATCAATATAGCGTCATATTTCCGTGACTTTCTAAAAAAAATTCAGTAATCAAATTCATTCTTTTTTTTTTTTTTTTTTAAAGTCCGGTGTCCGGGTACTACCCGACTAATCCGGACTGAGATCGTAACAGGATAAACCTGAGCATACAGCATTGACGCGAGCATACAGCATTAACGCGATTTTAGGGTGTCGTACCAGCAATCCTTTGGAAAGCGGGGAGTACTTGTGCCACTCGACCAAGGCTCCATTGACAAATTCATTCATTTTATTATTCCTTATCTTTAAATAGAACAAAAATAAGGGTAAATTGATAAATTTGATTCCTTAACTTATATAATTTTTGTAATTTCATTATCATTTAAAATTTTGGCAAATTTCATCATTTTGTTAATTTAAGTAACTGTCAACAAAATCAATCATTACAATTTTATTTTATTTTTAAAAAAATAAAGTGTATGTATTTATTGAAAATTTTTATTTCTATCATTTGTTTTAAAAATTAAATTTAATTGTAAGAATTGATTACATTGATCGTCAATTAAATTGATAAAATGATAAAATTTATCAAAATTATTAATATAAGGGATGAAATTTTCTAAAATTTTTAAATAAAGATAAAATTACAAAAATTATATAAGTTAAGGGATCAAATTTACTAATTTACCAAATATAAGAGAAAATATAATATTTTTACAAAAGAAATATTAAAACTCTAATACATTCTCTCTCTCCCAAAAAAAAAAAAAAAAACTAAAAAAAACTCTAATACATTCTCTTTTGATATCAACACTCAACATCACTTTGAAATTCAAGGTGTAATTTTTTAAGAATTTAAAATTTATCAAAAATATTTTAAAATATATAATTTTATTAAATTTATTTCACTATATTAATATTTTTAATGAGAAAAAATATCTTTAAAAAATAAATGTAAAATTAGCAATAATGTTTTCGTTTTGTACAACAAGTATGCAAATATACACCATTTCTATTTTTTTTTTTATTACAGATAAAGAAGCATATTTTTTGATAAATAAAAAAATTCTTTTAATTTACTTTATTTAATAAAAATAAATAATTAACAAATATAAATTTTAAAACATTAATTATAGAAGTATTAAAAAAAAATACATATTCATATTGTTCGTTACAAATAAAATAAAAATGAAAGGAATACATAGCAACAAATAATATGTTGAGTCATGTTGACACAAATTAAGAAAAAAGGAAATGGTAAAAGTTTAATTAATGTATATTATAAGTAAAAGTTTAATTAATGTATATTATAATAGATAGAACATTTAAAAGTTTTAATTATGTTAATTTAATTTTAATTAATATCATTGAGGAAAAACAAAAAAAAAAAAAACACCCCTTCCTTCCCGCCAAAAGAATTAAGGAATATAAAAAAGAGAATGAGCATTAGTACTCGTACTCTTTGGAGGTCTAAACTTTGTGATTTTCAAAACATTGGGGAACATTCTTGAAAATTGGTCGACCAGTTCCTCCTCGAACTTTTGTTTTAATATATATATATATATATATATTTTTTTTTTGGTTTTCCCTACCCAAATTGAGATCATGAAAGCCATAATCAATAAACAGCCTAGTATCATTCAGATTAAGGGGATGGGAGCAAGAAATATGGCTGCCATGGTCGTTGTAGTTGAATGTAGCTGTAGTTCATCAATTTAAGACCCATTTTTCTGGATAGTTTATTTATTTAATAAGGAGAGTGGGGGATTTACTCACAGCCGCATTTTGCACACTGCTCTACCGGGTTCTTTACTTTATTCATCTCGATAGTCCCTCCAAGTTCAAAAGCAGCTCAAAGACATGGACGACACAACAACATCAGAGGCCCACATGGTGAAAACCCTAAAAGAAAAACCCCTTGACCATTGTTTATTTGTTTAATTTAATTAAAAGTACTATTGTTTTGTTGAAAAGGTGTATATTTTCCCTGGCTGTACTTTTTCCTTTGGAACGTAGTAGTATGATTATGTGGAAAGGGTCGAAGAAAACTGTGTTTCACGAGATGGGTTTTGGAAATTTAGTACATTTTGTAGTTTTTTTTTTTTTTTTTTCTTAAGTTTCTTGACGATATTTCTTCTAGAATTTGCTTGTGTTTTTCTGCGCGAAACAAGGTTGATTTTAAATTGGTTTTGGTCCAATCATACTTCTGTTTTGCTGTAACATGCTGCAGACATTCATAATGTATATTTTTTCCCGGTAATGAAAAAAATGGATGGAGAGAAATATGTTTTGGCCCTATTTTATATTCCTGTTGATGGCAACCAGAAATTGTATCTTTTTAACATCAATTCAATGCTAACCATTAATGTTCTTTTGAGCTCACAGTTTCCTTAATTTTGAGAAATAATACCAAGCACTAAACATCCTTTCCCGTTTATGTTTCATGATTTTTCCCTTTAATCATCAAAATTAACTGAGGTTTCTTTAAATTGTAATAAGTGCCACACATAGGTAGCACAAGGATGGACTTGCACTGCTAATAACCCTTCAGTGAAAAGGTGAAAATATATAAATACTTTTAATTTTTTTTGGCTACATGGAAATGACTAATTTATTCAGGGTATCTCTTGCATTTGTCGGAAGAAAGTCTCAGGATCCCATTCGTACTTATATTATTCATTTCTTTAATAGCCAAGTCTAGTAAACAGTGTACAGCTAAATTTGTTGCACATAAATTTTGCAAGTTGATTAGTGTTAGTCCTTTGGCAACTTTGGATTTCTTTCTACCACCTTTACCATGCACCACTTGGTTGTTCCTAAATTGTCTCAGTATGTCACTCCTGCAGAATCTCTCTTGTTTTATTATACATGTTCATCTTGAGGACTAACAGTTGCTGGATGTATGGATGTTTTGGTTGTATCTATGAGGAGTTAGTTATTACATGTCTACTTCACTTTTTAACAAACAATGTCATTTAACTTTTAAGTAAATGTTTAAACTGACCTACATGTATATATTCATATCTGGCAAGTCTATTGAGATGATTATTATGGCAATTTAAAACTTCTCATGCAGCTACATTGTTGGGCTATAATTGTACACTCATATCATCCTTTTTTATTTTATTTTTCTGATAAAATTATATCTTAATTTGCAGGACAAATGCTGTGATGTTTGTGGTGATATAGGTGCCATTCATGCAATTGTTACTTGCAGTCAGTGCAAAATTTCTCGTGAACACCTGTAAGATCTCTCTGTATTTCTCACTGTGGGTTGTTGTGTGCATTAATAGTCTTGGTGATGCATTTAGCAGTATCCTCGTTCCCTCTTGTAATTATATGTTTTGCTCATGCCTAATTCTTGGCTGTTTCTTGTGCAATTAAATATGTTTTTAATATTCACCATTCTATACCTACTTATCATTTTCCAGTTACTGCATGCGCACTCTCCGTTATGATCATCCTGAAAACTGGTTTTGTGAAGAGTGTGAAGACTTGATGAAGGCATCATCATCGGACAAGCCTGGCCAGCTTCAAGATAATTCTGTTCATCCTCATAAGCTACCACATGATCTAAGAAGAAATTCCATAGACCATGAAAAGAAGATGCACACTGGTAAAGTGAAGCTTCTTTCTACTGAAGAAGTTATCAGGCTAACTTCAGGAGCTATGCTACCTGTTTCTCCTGTGAAAGATTATTTTCATCCGCTTACAGTTCTTCGCAAGAACAGATCTATAAAGGTGAGGAATCATACAGCATTTGGAGGTATACCGCCAAAGTCTAATTCATGTCCAATAAGTCCTTCAGAACTTGAAAATCGGTTCAAGCCTCCAACAGCTCTGCGGCAAGTGGCCCAATCATCTGCAGGACGAAGAGGTAACTTACTTGGTCATAGTTCAAATACTTTTGGCTTTCAGTGTAGCTGTAAGGTATGTGATGAACCACAAAAAGCAGTATTCTGGTTTTATATTTTCCAGTCTTTTCTTGTAAACACATTTGTAGGATTGTGAATGAAATATTTGACCTACAAACTCAAGTAAATAATTCTTCTTCTTAGTTCTGGATACGTTTGCAGTTAGAGTGGATAGGATATCACTTACATTGTAGCTTTAAAATGTGCAAGTACTGTTGAAGTCTGTTTTAACAGTTTTTGAAGCATGGAGCTGCCAACTAGCAATAAATTAAATAGTAATTGTTGGTACTGAAATTTATAGAAGAATGCAGTTTAATTTGGGTCATCATAAGTGCATTAGGAACCTATTTATTTTAGTTTATTTTCAGATATGATCATTAAAGGGGGAAAAGAAGAAGAAGAAGAAAGGATTTGCATATGGAAAGGTATCAAGTGAAATAAATCTGGAAGTATTCATTAATTAGATTCTTGACTTGTGCTGTTTATTCCACCTCCCGCACCCCATTCTCTTAATGCTATTTCATAACTATTAAAATACTTTCCAGAAAACGATGCTACTCAACCTTCTCCAGAGAAACGTATGCAGAGTTTGGAGGGACACTGTATAATGTCCAATATTAATAATGCAGATGAAAAAGGGGTTGAAATAGTAGTGGAAAAGGCAACCATAGCATCCACCACCACTATTTCACCTTTGACGTTTGACCAGCCAATTGTTGATTCAGGCAAGATCATTTAAGGAACTGTCTTATCTCTTCCTGAGCATGTTACCTTTTTGCATTTTTTCACAACTTAAGTAATGTGCTAGAGTTAGACTTATGATTGAAAATAATAATAATAAGGTCTCATTTCTGAAAATCATATGGAAAATAATTAATGATTTATCATCACATCATGGTATGTTAATTTCTGTATTGAAAAAAGGCATCTATATCTTTAGGTGTTGTCTCCTCCACAACGAAGATCCCGGTAGCTCCTTTAAGGAGTTCTAGTCCATTGATTCCTGCAACCAAGGTTGACAAGTATTTATATATTCCTGCTTCAGAAGCTTCCTGGAAGTAAGTGGAAATTATTTGCTTGACCAAATAATTGCATAAAGGAGATTTACTATGATACCAATGTCAAACTGTTCTTGTGCAATTCTTATGTAGTGTTATTAGAGATGTGCATTTTATATTATCTTTACTTGCATGCATTTAACTATTCTTTCCTGAGCAGTAATATGCGCTTGTTCCTAGAAATGAGCAGCATTTTAGTTTGGTAAGGGAGGGCAGAGTGTGGTTGGGAGTGGTTTTGTAGGTAAAGGTGTGTTTTTAAATTGAGTTTGCTAAACTATTTGAAGTAAATCTTAAGAAGATATGTTGTATTTGGTTTACTCTTGCTTGAGACTGGTGTGGAGTGGACAAATTTTTCCTCTCCTAATGAATTTGCCTTTATAGAAATTAAGGCTTCTCTTGCAAACAAAGAAAAAATAAAGAGCAAAGAAAAGAAATTTCTATTGAATCCTTTATTCACTTTTTTTTTGTTTGTTTGTTTGTTTTATCTTCTTCATGGTTTGCATATTATTTGGAACTTCACCTGATTATGATGTCATTTATCTGGTCACCTGGGTGTGACAGGAATTTTAAGAAATTTTTGCGTACTGCCAACAACCTAATTTGTTACAATTTTTTGTCACTGAGATGACTATTCTAGAATGTCAATATGTCAAGGTGACTACTGATGTTAGCATGCTTGGGCTCGGTCTTTGCACTGTTTTAGAGGTTGTTACACGTTATTACTTGAGATAGTTATGGTTGTTCTTCTTTTAACATATCTCTGTGCAGATGTTCTTTGACTAGGTTATAGGTTCATTGATTTGCTTCTTCTCTGTGTGTAACATGTGCCCTTCATTGCTTCCTGGTCTGTGCATTTCATGTTTGTTTTCTATTTCATTGCTTGTGTAGTTTCAATCCTAATCAAATTGTTTTGCCTTTTGTAGGGGAAGCTTCAATTTACTTGTTCATGGACCTAAAAAGTGGGAAATAAGTGGTGTTATCCAAGCTCATCCTCCTTCTAGAGTTCGTAAAAAGGTTTATGAGTCCTCAATGTTAATGCCTGAAGTACTTGAGTTTGAACTTGTTCAACAAGGGGGTCTTTGGATGAGTCTATTTGGGAACTATACCCCAGATAACAGAGATATAGGAGTATATTTGTTTCCCAGTACTTGTCAAAGGTTAGTCTTTACTGCTCCTCATTGAGCCACCAAATGCAAACTCGTGGTTGATCTTCTGATATCTTAATCTGCGTTCTTTTAGATGTAAGAGCTACATGTTGCTGCTGGAGCGTATAGGAGAGCAAGACACGGTGCTGAGGAATTACAGGGATGGTCTTGAATTGTTGGTATTCACTTCTAAAATTTTGCAAATAGACTGCCAAAGTGAGAGTTCTTTCTTGTTCTAGTCATTTGTGTTGGGAGTAATACTGAATATTTCATACTGGTATTCTCTGTAGTATACTGTTTGGGGGTTTCCTCTTGATTGCTTAATTAATTTAAGGATGCTCTTTTTATATTTTGGAAGAGCTGAAGACATTTGATCTTCTTCATATTTTGTGAAGTAGTTAATTAAATGATAATTTAAATGGTGCCACCTTTTGATATGTATTTTTTAAACCTCCCACATGTTTCCTACCAAGGAGCTTATGATTGAGGTTTCTCTGATAAAACCCTCCTGAAAGCATTATTTCTTCAATGGTTAATGCATCTGTTCTGATGAAAGTTAGTTTGAACTTTCATGCTTGTATATTATGAATGCATAGTTTCACTGCACTAACATCTCAAATGTCTTCCTATCCTGAAAAATTTTTACAGGATGGAACGGAATGTACTTCCTATGGGGACTGTTTCGTCGCATGGAGTTTACTACCACTGGTGTTGAAGCTGACATGAATCACTGTCACAATGAAGGATATGCTATCAAAGCAATAGACATGGAGATAGATATGCTAGGTGGACAAAATGTTGGAAGATTGGACGTCGCTGTTCCAAGGATACCACTTCAGTTGCCACAACCATGCCATAGAAGTGAAACTCTCCCCGAAATTCCTCCTGGTTTTGAGAAAATGCACCGTCTTACAGGTCAAGGATCTTGTGCTCCAGCTGCAAATCATGGAAATGAAACATTCTCTGAAATTCCTCCAGGTTTCGAGAAATTGCATCTGCTAAAAGATCAAGATCAAAGATGGGCTTCAGCAGCAAAAGTTGGACTTGGTGCTTGTGTAAAAATTGAGAAACCAGATGAGGTGGATGTATGAGAACAGCTAGGAAAGTCCAGCCTAATTGGCAAGGTTGAAACAATGGGCATTGTGTAGCTAACGTAGAATAGTTGTTGTAAAGCCATTTTTATCTTCATTTGATCTATGGGGCTCATGCATTAGCTACTACTTGCTTTGAGTAATGCAAAACAGGCACCAATCTTAGATTCTTTTTTTTTTTTTTTTTTTTGATAAAATGCTCTAACCAGAAGAAACTCTATATACTTTCTTCGTACTGTTTTGTTTTCTCCTGAATTGAGAAAATTAGGTTGTATTTGGATTTTTATTATATTTAAAAAAAAATGGTTTATTTGAGATAAATTTTCATTCAAAATGAATGTTGTTTGTAATTTTTTTTAAAAATGAATTTTATATTGGGAAAAATAAGAGTTAAATATATAGGTTTTATAGATATAATAACTGTGTGCATAAAAAAATATTTGTTCTGGGAAAAGTGTGTAAGCGTGATTATGTTTGTTTTGAAAAAAGTGAGTAAGGATGATTTTATTAATAATATATATTTTTTAAATAAGGTGGGTTCACAAATTTTATAGGTGTATTTTTTGGGGACAAATTTTAATTGAAAAAAAAATCTTTGTCCAAATACGCTCGGTATTGAGAGACAAAATTTTTTCATTCAACTCTAATGTAATTGAAATCTAAATACAGCCTTAATATTTCACTTTTGATAGCTATCATCCAATTAATTTCTTTTAAAAGGAAAAATACCTTAAATTTGATAAATACTCTTACTTTGATAAAAAAAGATTTTTTTTTTTTTTTTTTTTCAATATCCTTAAAATCAATGATTTATTAATTATTTTTAGTAGATATTAATTCATTATTGGATATATATAATATATATTATGGCAAATTGGCATAAATAGTTCCCAAACTATTGCCATTTGGTGACATTGGTCCCCAAACTATTTTTTTGGTGACATTGGTCCCTAAACTATAAGTAATTGTGTGACATTGGTCCCTGGGGTTAAGTTTTCAGTCAAATCACCGTTAGTCTTCAAAAAAAAAAATTTGCCCAAGGGCATTTTCGGTATTTCACTGTTCATCATACCAGGGGAAAAAAAAAAATTATACATACATATACGATGAAGTTACGATGAAGTGCAGGGTAAAAAAAATCATTAGTGATGAAATCACTAATGAGAAGTTTCTCATCAGGAGCCCAATAATAGGCTCTCAACTTCACAATATTTGGATGCTTCACCCTTCACAATAATAGGCTCTCCCTTAGCCCCGTAGCCACGTCACCCTGCGAATACGTCGGTGAGTTGCGGAGTCATGTGGTTGCTAGTAACATCACTGCCATGGACATTCAATGAGAAGCTGCAGGGGGCGCTGTCGCCATGGATTATATGTATGTATAATTTTTTTTTTTTTTTTTTTTTTTTTGTATGATGAACAGTTAAATACCAAAAATGCCCTTGGATAATTTTTTTTTTTTTTTAAGACTAACGGTGGTTTGACTTAAAACTTAACCCCAGGGACCAATGTCACACAATTGCTTAAAATTCGGGGACCAATGTCACCAAAAAAATAGTTTGGGGACCAATGTCACACCAAATGGCGATAATTTGGAGACTATTTATGCCAATTTGCCATAATATATATACATAAACATACAATATACAACATATGAAACTTATAGATAAGAAATTTAAAAAGCGAAGTATGACTGTTCAATCTCTTAGATTGAAGTTTTTTTTCTTCAGTTTTTCACTCAAACTCAAAATAAAAAATGAGGTGTACTTGTTTGGACATCACCTGACATGACACTATTCCTGTTTGCCCACTTGGCAAAAAAAAATAATAAAAAAATCATTACACTTAATAAAAAATATAAATATATATCAATTTAATGAAAATATCATCATTACACTAATAAAATATGTTATTTTTGTTCCCCACTTACTAAACAACTTCTTAACTTGTCTCCACTTTACTCTTCGTTTTTTGCAATCCACTCAACTCTTTTTAAAAAAAATGAGCAAACTAAAAAAAAAACTCCAATCCAAATACACCCTAAATTTTTCTATTACATATTACATTTGTTTATTTATTCTTCATAACACTATTTCTTTTTCTGACTGCAGGGGAGATACACTCATTCTGTAACAAATAAAGAAAAACATTTTCTCCGTGATATTTATCAAATAATATTTTTTAATTATTTTGTAACATATTCAGGTTTATTAAGAATTAATTATAATTTTTTTTTTAAAAAAAAAATGTAAAAAATACTTAAAGTTAGATATATGTAAAATACCCTAAAAACATATATTTTGCTTGTATATATATATAAAAGAGTACAAAAGATTGTAAGTAAGCTTTGACATAGTTTGATCAAATAGATCATGACTGAATAAGTGTAAAGCTATAAATTAGAAATAATATTTATTTATAAATTATTCAAAAAGAATATAAGTGAATTTATTTATAAAAAATTATTAAAACGTTCTATATATATACTAGAGACACATTTTGTCTCAATGTGAAATGTATCTTTTTGTTGGTCCTAATATTTTTATATTTTTATATACTTATTTATACTATTCTTTTTTTATATATATAAACTTTACTTTCATAAATAATTAAGTCATGTTGTAATTGTATTAACTTAAAAACTTTATGTAAACATTATAACATTTGAAAAAAAAAAATTAACAATATATAACAAATATCTGCATATAAGAATATATATATATATATATATAAAAGGAAAACTATATTATTAAATTTCATACATTAAATATATTAAAAATTTATGTTTCTTAATTTACAATTATAAAACTATTCTATAATAGTAAACTATTTTTAAATTTATATATAGCTACCATATTGATATAAATATTTTAATTGATTTTCAAATTAACCAATTTATAACTAATTAGTTATATTTAATATTTTAAATATATATATATATATATATATATATATTAAGATTTACATTAGTATTCTTTTATATAGAGTTTTCTATTTTTATATGCATATCTTATTATTTTTCTAAAAAAATTTAGTCTAAATATATTTGTCAACTATCTTATGAAATATTAATATTAATACTTTAAACCAAAAAATTTAATTGTTATTTGATGCATATTATTAAAAAGACAAAGAAACAAAGATTAAAAGTTATAAGAATTGAATAAAATTAGGAATATTAAAAGAATATTTTTAAAAGATAATAAAAATATAACAAGACTTGCTAATAGAAAAAAATTTCTTCGAAAAAAAAATACCTACAATTTTATATAATATATATGAATATATATATATATATATATATACAAATTGAGAGAGAAGAGAAAAGAAAAGAAAAAAGAGAAACAATATAAAAAATAATTAAAAAACTACAAAAACAAAAAAGTTAGCAAATATTAAATTTTATTATTATAAAGACTAAAAGATTTACAAATTTAAAGAAAATAAAAGAAAAAAAAAGAAGAAGAAGAAGAGAGAAAGGATAAAAGAAATTACGAAAAAGAAAAAGTTAGCAAATATTAAATTTTATAAGAAAAATTTTCCGGTTCAATCCCTTATCTAATTCTGTTTCCCTGATATAGTCCGAAAACTTTAGTTTTTATATAAATTGATCCTTTATCTATTTTCAATTTTTCAAATTGGTCATTCTTACCAAAATTGGTAAAAATTTGATCAAATACCCATTTAATTAAAAGGGTATTTTGGTCATATTATAATGAATTATATTTATTTAATATATATATAAATAAATACTATTTCATTTAAAATAAAAAACAAAATACCCTTTTAATTACTGCAAATTTTTTTTTTTGGTTATACTGCAAAGTTTTTAAAGCTGATGGTTCTTCTATTCGACCTTCTCCCAACCCGAAGTTGGAAATCTCCATCTGCCACAACACGATCGCAACCATTTGGATGATTCCTTACGGACTCAGTAATGCCGTGAGCATGAGAGTGTCGAACAAGCTTGGAGGCGGTTGCCCGGATCTAGCGTGGTTGGCTGTCACCGTCGTCATGGTCGTGGCCGTCGGAGTGAGAATTATGGTGGGGATCATTCTGGTATCCTTGCGTAACGTATGGGGACTTGCATACAAGAAGAAGAAAGAAGTGGTGAAATACGTAGCGAGGATGATGTCGTTGCTGGTTGTATCAAACTTCACGGACTGTCTACAGTGTGTTATTTTCGATATCGTGAGAGGATGCAGATGACAGCTGATGGGTGCTTCGGTTAATCTCATGTCATATTATTTGGTGGGAATTCCTGTTGCAGCGTTGTTAGCTTTCAAGTTTGGTTTTGGAGGAAGGGGCCTATGGTTGGGGATACTCTGGGCTTTGGTTGTTCAGGTGGTGTTTCTTTAGGTAATTGCAATAAGGACGAATTGGAAAGAGGAGTTCTCCTAAAGCCATGAGTAGAGTTTGTGATTAACACTTCCACTATATGCTGTGTCTATTCATTATTACATTTATATTCATTAAATATTATTTATTTAATACATAAATAAATGTAATTTATTATGAAATAATCAAAATATCCTTTTAATTAAATAGGTATCGGATCAAATTTTTACCAATTTCGGTAAGAAAAGTAGATAAATGATCAATTTGTATAAAATTAAAATTTTAGGATCAAATCAGGGAAAAGTAAATAGATAAGGGACTGAATTGAAAAGTTTTCTAATTTTATAATTATTAAAACTAAAATATCAAAGAAGTTTAAAAGATTTACAACAACACTATTAGGGAAAAAAAAATCTTTTTAGAAGGGTGTGTAATCTTATATATATACTCAGGTTAGGTGTGGATTAATTTTAAAATTAAATATAAAATTAAATTATATATGTATTTTTTTGTTATTTTTATTTTTATTTTTTTGAAATTTTTGAGGACTTTCTGCCTTTAACATGTCTCGAACTCGTGATTTCTTAGATCTTAAGCAAGACTGCTACCACTGAGGTAAGCCTTTTTGACTCTTTTGTTATTTTTAATCTTTTAAAAGATGTAATGTATTTAAAATTTATTTTATTTTATCTGTCTATTAAATGAATGCATTATATATATACATATATATTGTTCAATCTTCAATGTATTATATATATATTATGAATTTGAAGAATATATTAAATTGATTAAAGAAAAATCGGATTATGTGAATTTGATAATTTTTGTTCGTTAATAATTTTATACCTATGTTAGTTGAACTTAAATTAATATATATA
>JAXGGT010000116.1:4608868-4619045 GCA_035583425.1 Marsdenia floribunda | reverse complement strand
TCACAACTTTAATAATTTTTAAAACATTATATTTTAATTTATAATTTAATTTGTATGAATTTTTAATTATTAATATAGTTAAATTATATTTTAAATATTATAACTTATTATAATAATGATATAAATTATATTATAAGTCATTTAAATATAAATATTTAATTTAAAATAATTAAATTATTTTTTTAAAAGAAAAAATAAAATTTCGAGTAGGGTATACCCGGTTCAGATCCGATACCCGATAGGGTCGGGTATGATTATAAATTTTTTGGACCTGACAGGTATTAGGTAGGGTATAAGTCCAAAAATATATTTTCGGGTCCGATTACAGAACTAGTAGTTCCAGACCCGATTGGACCGTTGACAGGCCTACTAACAGAGAACTTTAAAAAACAATCAAGTTTGACCAATATACTTTGCCCTTTAAAAAAAAAAAAAAAAAAAAAAAATTTATTTGTGATATTTTTTATCATCTTGACCTGATGCATTATATAGATTTAAAATTTTCAGATATACAACCATTTTTAAAAAATAAAATTGTATTAAGTTATAATGTCAAGCCAAATGAAATTTATTTTGAAACATTAAATCTTTGAAATTTAAAATTTCTAGAATTAAATACTAAAATTTTAATTAATACCGCCTCAAAAAAAAAAAAAAAAAAAAAAATAGTACAACTATAAATTTTTTAATAAGTAAAAATATATTATTAAAATAAAGAAAATATATTTTTTGAATTTTGATTCAATATAATGGCTGTGTAAATATGCCTATATATAAAAAAAATGAATACTTATCCATATATATATATATAGGCAAATTGGTATAAATAGTCTCTAAACTATGGCCATTTGGTGAAATTGGTCCTTGAATTAACTTTTTGGTAACATTGGTTCCTGAACTATGTTAAATTATGTAACATTGGTTTTTTTTGTTAAATTTTTCTGTTAAGACTGTTTAAATTATTTTAAAAAAAATTACCCAAGAGCATTTTGGTCGTTTTACTTAAAAAAAAAAAAAAAAGAAAAAGAAAACGATATTCTTCTAAACAAAAATATTTAACCAATATCACACAATTTAACATAGTTTAGGGACTAATGTCACAAAAAAAATTAATTCGAGGACCAATATTTCCAAATGACTATAGTTTGGGGACTATTTATGCCAAAAATGAATAGAATTCTCTTTTTTTTTTTTTTTTTGAGAGTAGAATTCTCAATTAAGACGTCTCTCAATGGTCCACAAAAAAAAAAAAAAAGAAAAGAAAAAAAGACGCCTCTCAATGTAATATGGGAATCTTTTTATTCTGAAATAAAGTTCCAAAATTTGAACCCATCAATGGAAAATTAAGCAAGAAATGCTGAGATGAGAGGTTATACATTGACCCCATAAACTTGCAAATTTTTTTTTCTTCCTATTTATTCTGGTTTCTGCCCTCTGTGACCGTGACTTGTCTTGAGCTCTTTTCACTTGGCTTCCATGGAATCCAAGACTGTGTCTGATGTTCTTCAGCCTCCAAAACATCGTGTGGGCATTTTGTACGACGAGAGAATGTGCAAACACACTACCCCTGATGGTGAATATCATCCCGAGAACCCCAATCGTGTTCGTTCCATTTGGAATAAGCTCCAGTCTTCTGGGATCACTCAAAGGTTTCCCTATTATACTTTTTTCTGCTTCTTCTTTACATTCGAATTTTATGCTTCTGTGATTTTTTGTTGGATTTTCTTGTTCATTTTTGCTCTTTAAGGAATTTGAATTGTATCTTGAGCTCAATTCTTGATTCAACCTGAGAAGGCGAGGAGAAAAGGCTTTATTATTTATGGCTGAATTTTGGTGTATTTGTATTTTCATTTTTTTTTTTTTTTTTTATGGTAAAGCTTGAAGTCGGTTTTGTCTGCAGCCGGGCCGGGCATTGTACTGATCCCTTGTAGTTTCAGTTGTTGATTAGCATATGCTATCTGTATGTATAGCTCTTACTGAGTAGTTGATGTCCAGATCATGCTAGCTTCTGTGCTCCGAACTGATGTTCATTTTTCTTCTATAAGCTTTTGAAATTCAAAAATTAGATCAGTTAGTTGTGTGGACCAAAAAGGACGATACCTTTGGATCTTTTGACTTTCCTTTTCTCTTATGTGCTCTGTCAAAGCTTCTCCATTGTATTAGTCTAAGAATCTTACTTTTTCTGTGTACTATACATTTATTGGGAATTTATATGTGAAAGGAGAACTCTGGTTTTGTTCGAAAGTTGTCTAAATTGTTTATGGTCTATCTATTTCAGATGTGTTGTTTTGAGTGCAAAGGAAGCAGAAGATAAAAATATAGCTTTGGTTCACACCAAAAATCATATTGACTTGATTAAGAATATAAGTTCCAAAAAATTTGATTCACGAAGAAATAGGATTGCTGCAAGTTTTAATTCTATATATTTCAATGAAGGATCATCAGAAGCTGCTCATCTTGCTGCTGGCTCTGTTATAGAGGTATGTATATCAAAAATACCGATATTTACTTGGTGTTATTCTGGAATAAATGATACTGATGAAGGAAAGACAAATGACCACTGTGATATGTACAAAAGTTTCACCTGAGGCCTGTTCTTACATGAGAATGGAATGAGTGGTTTTGATGTTCATTCTTCGGCAAAAGAGTATAAATTACTGATTCTACTGTTATAGGTAGCTGAGAAGGTAGCCAAAGGAGAGCTGGATTCAGCATTTGCTATCATCAGGCCTCCTGGACATCATGCAGAAGAAAATGAACCAATGGGTTTTTGCCTGTACAATAACGTTGCTATTGCTGCAAGTTATCTCTTGAATAAAAGGGTGAGAACTAGTTTCATTTATTTGTATTTGGGGTTCTTAAATGTTAGATCACTCTTCATAAATGAACTTTAAAATGCAAAAAAAAAGGTATGTTCAACACCTTGTTCTTCTTTTTTGCCAACATCTCATGTCAGCCGGACCTTGGCATCAAGAAAGTTCTCATTGTTGATTGGGATGTCCATCATGGAAATGGTACTCAGAAAACTTTCTGGAAGGACCCTCGTGTACTATTCTTCTCTGTACACAGGTACATGTTATATATAAGTATGAACTCCCAATTGTCCATTGTCTTTGTAAGATAGTTAAATAAAAGGAGTTGACTCCTACGACTACTTTTCGTCTTCTTCCTCTTCCTCTATTTTGAATTGGACAGGTTTTGTTAGGTTACTTTTGTCTTAGTACTCTTTTACTGTTGGCTGTATTAAATTGGTTCTCTGTTTAGGCATGAATTTGGAAGTTTTTATCCTTGCGGTGAAGATGGATCTTATGTCATGATTGGAGAGGGACCGGGTGCTGGGTATAATATCAATGTTCCCTGGGAAAATGGTAGATGTGGTGATGCAGACTATGTTGCTATCTGGGACCATATATTGATTCCTGTTGCCAAGGAATTTGATCCTGACATGATTATCATTTCTGCAGGATTTGATGCCGGTTAGTTAAAATAACTTGAGTGATTCTACTTGTGTATAGTGCTAATGATCATAATTTCTATTTCTCTGTGTATTTTGTCAAAACAAGGCATTTCTACGATTAATTTCTAAAGTAGATACTGAACTGAATGATTCTTTACTATCAATGGGAGAGTGAAGGTGAACTATAAAGCGTAAAATATACATGACACATTTTTCTATTCAAGAGGACTATGCATTATATTTTGGGTTACGCATCTTGAGCTCAAGCTATAATGCTTTAGAATTTTATTAACTTTTCTGTCTTCTAACAACCTAGATCATGTTCTATCACTAGGAAGGTCCTTTTTCCTCTAAAATTCTTAGGAGATGCAATAAACATAGACCATGCCAAATTCATAATCACGCATAGTTTAATAGTTTGCATTATTTTAGTGATAACAAATTCAAGTTTTTACACCTTTTGATATAAAATGTAAATTAGCGAGGACTACTTAACCTGTTCTTGTATTTCAAATGTCTCTATGACCCGTGACCTTTTATGTGTGTGAACTTGAACAGCTATCAATGATCCTCTTGGTGGATGTCGTCTTAGCCCGTATGGTTACTCTGTCCTACTGACCAAGGTTAGATGTGATAATAGTTGATGGTTGTATCCACTTATAATCACATATTTTAATATTTATTGTGTTTCCATTAATTGAGGGTTTTTCATCATCTTCAAATGATTTATAATAGTATGACATTTTGAAGAACCATTAAATTTTTGTTTTGACTTAATATACAGTTAATGGACTTTGCTCGAGGTAAAATTTTTATGGTCCTTGAAGGTGGATACAATCTTGATTCTATAGCAAATTCAGCCCTCGCTTGCGTTGAAGTTTTGCTATATGAGAAGCCAATATCAGGATCATCTGAGGCTTATCCCTTTGAATCCACATGGAGGGTAATACAAGCGGTAAGAAGGCTTTTGTGCCATCAATCCATTAATTTCATTTGGTTTTATACTTCGCACTCCCTAAGTTGTCTTTCTGTGTCATTTTGATGAAAATTTCTTCCTCTAATAAACACCTCATATGTCGCTCTAGTTTTAGTAATGGAATACAAAATCTTCTTTTTTTAGGTTCGTAAAAAGTTAGGTGCATTTTGGCCGGTACTTTCTGAGACATTATCGGAGAAAGTAACTAGTAAGATAACACCTCAAATCCTGGTAAGATGTTCTTTATACCATTGTCCTAACATCTTTGATCTCTCTGCTTGAAGCAAACATGTTTTACTACTCCATTGACTATGCCTTCCTTCTATTTAGTTAAACTTGAGCAAAATTGTCCTAAATCTTCTTCATCTTTTACTAGATCCCACCTTCAGATTCTGAAGGTGAAGATGATAATGGTCCACATGCAGTTCCAGAAGATCTTGGAGCAGCTGTTGAGAATATGATACAACCACTTCAGGAATTGAAAGTAATTGATGATCATGGTAAGGAAACTGTCATGTCTTATTTCACAAAGGAACCTTATTCCTTTTTTTTTTTTTAATTAACTTTTGTGAATTCAGATTCTCTAAGTGTTTCCCTCACTTGGAGACAAGAGCTTTCTAAGATTGACGTTTGGTATGCAACTTTCGGATCAAACATAAGTAAATCAAGGTTCCTCTGCTATATTGAAGGGGGACAGGTAGGTCAACAGCTCTCTGACCTTAACATATTGAAGAACCTTCAAGATATCCCACAACAAATTTTGTTTCTCTCTGTCTACTAAATAATATAAATTTCATATTTGGATAAATAGGATTTAACTAATCAATTTCAATTTGACGAACAAAGATACAAAATTAAGGAAAGAAAAAAGAAAAAGAAAAAGAAAAAAAACCATTGAGATATTATATAAAGGTCATTTTGCTACTTTTCTTAGAAATTGGAAGTTGAATCACTATAAAGGTCATTTTGCTACTTTTCTTAGAAATTGAAAGTTGAATCACCATTGCGTTCACTAAAGAAACCAAAAAAAAAAAAAAAAAAAAAAGGAAAAAAACATATTGAGATACTATTGTTCATTTATAGGCCTCTTTTCATGAATCCTCTAATTTTGTTACTTTTTAGTTATTATCTATTATCTTTTACTTTTTGGGACTCAAGACACTTGTTAACTGAGTTGTAGGTTGAAGGAATGAGGAGGCCATGTGCTGGTTCAATTGACAGAAGACCACCAAAAGATAACCTCTGGAGAACCTTCCCTCACCGATTGTTCTTTGGTCGTGAACAAACTGCTACTTGGGGTCCTGGGGGTGTTGCTTTTCTTCACCCAGAGAGTAACGATCAAGACAAAGCTTACCTGTGCATGTATAAGATTACGTAGGTGATTTTTCTTATGTTTCAGTACATTAGTGATATGAAGTAATTCATGTCTTCATCTTACAACTATACTGCTTATGAAGTTCCTTATATACAAGGAGTCACATTGCAACTCTCCCCTGCCTATGACTTTCTAATATTTACTAGCGTTAATTTTTTTGGGGAAAAAATATGTATGTATGTTTGACTGTTGCAGACTGGAGCAGTTCAATGATGTTTTGCGGCAGGAGAATTTGTCTAGTACTGATATAAATGCTTCATTATTCACTGCGAGTGATCTGCAATCAATTGAAAGCAAGAAGTGCATAGCTCTGGAGGCCATTAAGGTAAGTCTTGTGGTAATGAAGATACCTTATTTGAATATGTCGATTTGTATTTTCTGTGACTATACTCATGTTTATCATGTAGCGGGGCTGGTATCACAATGTCCTATACCTTGGAAAAGAGAATGACATTCCAATCCTGACAATGACGTAAGTACATTTCACCTTTTGAATGTGTTCTGCATTTCCAGTGTACACATAATTTTAGCCATTCCACCTTAATTGCATCTTCGTCTCGCACTTCATCAGGTGCACCGTCACAGATGCAGAGAGCTTCAAATCAGGAAAGTTCCCCATCTGCCCCCCATGCAAGGAGTATGCAGCCACATTGATCAAGGGACTGGTAGAAGGAAAGCAACTTTCCCTAGAGGAAGCCACTGCTTACATAGAGGCTGCGTCTACAAAACCATTGTGATTCTTGATTGGCTTTCATGGTTAATTAATCCTTATACAGTTATCCAAAATTTCTATTTTGAAACCCACATAATAGGCAGGCTTCGGGAGGTAAATTATATGAAATTTGGAGCCTTTGGATACTTTTTAATGTCCAATGCAATCGACATGTAGGCTATTATATGTCATGTTATGGAGCTATGGTTCTCTTTCGTTGGATTATTTATCTGGAACTCTTCTTCGAAAGGAAAAAGCTTGCTCTAATAAACATTGGATGCTTTGTAGATGACATTCTGTACTAGTTGTAGATGCTTTGGTTGGATTGCTTGCTCTATGCAAGTGATTTTCAATTGATTGGTTTGGCTTTTTTTTTTTTTTTTTTTTAATTCTCTTCGTAGGCCAACAAAGGAACAAAAAGAAAAAATGTTTACTTTTGTAAGAATTGAGAACCAATAGAAATTTTAGGTAGCAAGATTAGCTCGTGGGCTTGTTTGAAATGACGGAGGTACCTTATCATAAACAATAGATGATGGAACATTGAGCAAGACCATGCACGATATCGCCAGATATTGCGACCGATATCCCTTTAATTAGGGACCCCTAACTAACCAGGTTTCTGAAACTTCCTGTGGTGTGGTCTTTCCTGATTTACATCCAAATAATATTAATGAATACAATTGTAAATAGTAGATGAAAATATTAAAAAGTGGTAGAAGGTGGCCGCAGAGCTGGTAGCCTGAGCAACAAAAATTGACAAGCATTGGAGAGACATCCCCTGTTCCAGAACTCTCAAGCAATCAAAACTGTCATCTAGATTTCAGTGTGGAATGACCTGTTTCTCCTAAATGTTTATGTAGTTTATTCCTGTCATTAAAGTTTCAGAGAGAAACACATAAGAAGAAAATAGAAAAAAATTCAGTTCAGAGAGAAAAGATGTTGAAAAAGATAGTTACCTTGATTCAAATTCCTCTCCACATGTTTCACACGAATTGCTGGAAACTTTGGTAGAAACCTGAGTGAAGAGGAAGGATAACATGCAATTAGACTGAGAAGATGATTAAACACCACAATTAGGTGGCACACTAGATTTCAGGTCATGAAAGACTAGAGTATGATGTTAATTTTAGAACCTCAAAAATTCTTCAATAAGTATGATGCAAGACTGTCCAACAAAAATCACAACATAATCCTTCAACATTCTTTTGTACAACATTCAAAAGATAAGAATTATTACCTTCTTTTTCCTTCCTTTGGGTGCCTCTTTTGTTTTGGCATTGTTTTCCTGCTTTGCAGTGCTTCTCTTTTTGACAGCTGGTTTTTGAACCTTATGTTTTTTTCCAGAATCAACGTCCGCATTATTTATTCCATCTGCAGGTGAAGTATGGGAACATACATCCTCAGCCTGCAAACTACCTACCGGAACACTACTATCATCAATGTTTCCATTGGTATTGGTTACATCAGCTTCCTCTGTTTCTTCTGGCATTCTATCCCTCTGTCGCCTACTTAACCTCTTCCTTCTGGTACCCTTCAAATTGTTATACTCCATGAAGTCCATTTCATCACTCTCAACTTCAACTTGAACTTTCTTTGCAGCATGCTTAGGTTTTTGCTCTGGACCTGCATTTTTGCGGCTCTTATGCTCAGATACCATGGCCTCAAGAATAATTGCCTCATCCTCATCTGGTCCTGTTTCAGTCTGTAGTTCGTCAAAGCCACTATCATCAATTTTACCACCAGTTGAGTCTTTATCAATAGATTGAGCTTCCTCACTGTCTTCCTGAATTCCCATATTATTTTTGAATTCCTCGACCAGTTCTTCTGCTTCTGCCTCATCATCTGCTGACAAAAACACACTTTCCTCTTGAAATGCGTCCTCATCCTCCCCTCCATCCACATGCTCATCTTCAAATTCTCTGTCTTCATCTTCAAAGGCTTCCCTCAACTCAGCCACCCTCTCCTTGTGTTTCTTTGACTGTTCATGATTTTTCCACTGTTTGTCACTCTTGAATTTCTTCCCACATGCAAAACAATAGAACTCGTTCACATCTCCCTTTCTTTTCACATTCTCCTGTAATTGTTCGTCTATTTCTTCATCCTCAAAATCCTCCACTTTTGCCCAATCAGGTTCTTCATACATCCTCGCCCTCTCAGCCTTCTGTCGCTCCAACTCCTTCTTCCTCTCCCTCTCCTCTGCCCTCTTTTTTTCCCTCTCCTCCTCCCTCTTCTTCTGCATATCTATCACCCTTTTATCCCTCTTCTTCACAAACTCAGCCAAACCCCTAACAGTCTCATTATACTCCCTTCGTGCCTTTTTCCTCAACTTCTTGTTCTCCTCCTCCATGACTCTCCTTGACTTCCTATTTGGCCCCGCCATTACATCATATTGGTCCACCCAACAGAAATCCATCACTGTCATAAACCCTAACCAGTAGTTATAGAAAGCTGTTACCTACATGAAATAACATGAAAACAGTTATTAAATGTAAATAAAATTATTTCCTCCTAAAGAATTACAGACTGCATAATCTTGCAAGAAAACAAGGGCAGTAAAAAATCCAAACAAATACTGCAATCAGTAACCAAGATTTACCGTAAAAGGATAAGGACAATAAAACTGAGAGAAACAAGACATTAGTTAAATTCAGTGATGGAAATTCATTTATTAAATACCATTTAAATAAGATCATCATCTTCGTCTCCCTAACAGAAAGAGAAGCTCCAGTATACAAACTCTTTCAAATTCCTAACAATAGACACACTGCACCTAGCATAACCCTTGGACAATAAAAGGAGATTCCAATTCATAAACATGCATGAGAACGTATAAGGTGTGTATAAAATATTGGAGCACTTTGCACATACAAGAATTGCCAGTTTACGCGAATTATGAAATAGACGAGAATATTCTAAAATAAGAGGAAGAACAAGTGAAGACAGAAAATTATCTTACCTGGGCATAAGAGCACTGCATATTTCCCATGAGTGGAGCTTCTTTTGGCCATCCTGATCCCATCTTTTTCGCGAAATTCAATTCATTCTGATAAATTTTATCAAAAACATCTGCATAAACCTTATAAAATCCCTTACCAGTATCTGAGTACCCAGAATAAACAGAATTGGAAAAGTAGGAAAAGATGTTGGGCACGATATTAGAAGAATTGGAAGAAGGTGCAGAGCTGGAAAACAGAATTTGAGAGCGGTGGGAATCGTACCACGCCCGCTCCCGAGCGTCGGAAAGGACCTCGTAGGCATTAACGAGCTCTTGGAATTGAGCAGTGGCCTCGGCTTCCGATACACCGGATTTGGTCAGTTTATCAGGGTGACGCTGCAGCGCAAGCTTCCTGTATGCGGAGCGGATCTCTTCGGCAGTGCAGTCGCGGTTAACGCCGAGGACTTCGTATAGGCATCGTTTTTCCGACGATGCCATTCTTCCAGTTAGGGTTTCTGTAAGAATTCGGTTTGTACTAATTTAAATTGAACCCGGGTTAGTTCTAAAGTGAATCCTGTTTTGAAATTGTTTCTTTTTTTTTTTTTTTTTAATTTTTTATGTAAGAAAATTCTCCTGTTTACTCACTTAACTATTTACGTTTTTTCAAATTGGTCCTATAACTTTAATTTTATTCAAATTGATCATTTATCTATTTTTTATTT
>JAXGGT010000116.1:4570654-4582346 GCA_035583425.1 Marsdenia floribunda | reverse complement strand
TATATATATATGTATGTATAGCAATCATAATTTTATGGGGTCAAGGGTTAGTTGGTAGGTCAGTGAGGCTGGGAAAAAGAAAATTGAAAGAGAAAGAAAATGGTGCACCAACACTTTTTGAAATGAAAAACAATATTAAAAATCAAGTTCTTAATTGAATATATATATTAAATGAGAAATATTATCTTTATTTATTCATTAATTAAAAATTATAAAAAATAAAAAAAAATACGACATGATATATTTATAAAAGAATATATATATATAAATTAATAAATATAAGAGATTATTTTGTTAATAAAATTAAATAATAACAATTTTATATGTTTAAAAAATTTTAATTCTAAATTTTAAATAACTTTATATATAAATAAATATATAATTTAACCTATAACATCACTTAAGTCAGAAAAATTACCTTATCAAAAAAAAAAAAAAAAAAATTAATTTTATACATTATTTTAAAAATATCATTAGCTATTTTAACAAAACCCTAAATAAACATGATGGAATTCCCAAATAAAAAAGCTAAAACAAGAATGGCATCCCGTATTTAACCAAAAAAAAAAAAAAAAAAAAAAATTATTTGGACCGAACGGACCAGATCAGGAACAACTGCTCCTCACGCTAATGTTAAACAATTCAGCTTCTTAAGAAACTCTGGACCCCATGGATTTGCCTGCACATGCCATTTCTCCTCGGCGAAAAAGCGGACATCTTTTTTCCTTTTTTTTTTTCTTTTTTTTTTTCAAATGCTATAAAACCAGCGGCTTTTCACTATTAAATTCATCACTCTTCTGCTGTAGCAGTTTCGTTATCACATCATTCATTCTACAGTCCTTTTCTACTAATTTCATTCCCGGGGTCGGTTTAGTTTTGTGAAAATTTAGGAAATATGGGGTCTTTCAATTGATGGATTCTGAAGTTTACATGTAGCTTTCATTTGTGTAATGTTAGAATCTTTGTCATTTATTTAGCAGTTTCTGTATGGGTTTTTTTTCTTCCCCCCCTCCCTTCTCTTTTACTCTGGTTTTCTTGAGAGAAAGGGGACCTTTTGATTATTGAGCTTTGGGGGCAGAACTAGTTGGGGAATGGCTACTGCTCAGGTGTTATGAAAGTTTGCAGTCTTGGTTGTATTTCGTCTGAGGTGAGTTTTGTGGTCTGAGAACTCACAGATTGGTTCCTGAGAAATGGGCTTTAAAGAGTTGAAAATTCTTGATGTTTTCTCCTGTGAATACTGAATAGGTTGTAGCATTACCTTGCTTTATCTAGTAGTCATTGCTGTTTGTATTCTGGAATACTGAGAATTTTGTAGCTGCCTGTTGAATAGTTGTTGTTGTCTGTATTCCTGCCTGCCGTATTACAGGAAGAGGGATTTCATTCTTTTCTGGAATGATTTATCTATTTAAGGTCTTTGGCGGATACTGCATTGACTGCATTCTGAGATTTTGTTGCAAGCAGTGTCGACATAAAGAACAAGTTGGTTTTAAACTCATCCAATCCTAGCTCGAGAATTATTCTGCAGTTAGTTGGTGCTCCTGAAGAAATTTTCTCTTGGTTTCATTGGTTTTATTTCATATTATCAGTGGTTTTTTTTCAATTGTGTTTGTAGCTGATTAGAAAGTAGAAGGAAATTTTGTGCCCAAAAATTATTCCTAATTAGGATTGCGCAAAAAAGGGGGTGAAAATGGACATTTGGATTGTTGCTGCGGCTGCAGGTGTTGGATATGTTGCCCAGCATTTGAAGAGTTTTGTAAAGGGTAGGCAGAGTTTATCAGCTTCTTTTTGTGGGAGCCCTCCTTTTGCCGGATCCAAGGCCTCTCCCATTAAGCAGCAAATTGGTGATGCTATTCACAGAGAAAAGCTGTGTCAAGAGATTTCTTCAGAAAGAGAACTAGCTTCACAAGATGATTTTGTGACAGGAATGGCTTCTACCAGCAGGTTGTATGAGAATCCAGAGTTATGTAGTGGTCTTGCGAACTGCAGTGCTTCTGCCAGTGCAAATCTGCTACCTAGTCTAAGCAATGGAGATAGTCCAAAAGACAAAGGAGCCAGAATGCAATGTGATATCAGTGAGAAGAACAAGGACTTGTCCCTCCAACGTTATGAACAAGAGATGGGTGTTTCTTATCGTTTTGCAAAAAGGAAAAGCAATGTTAGATGTAGAAAATCTAACAGGCGGGTTGTAAAACCTCTAAGCTCTCTGGAAAGTTGCCTTATGGCTCAGTTGTACAAGGAACAAGCTGAAATGGAAGAGTACACATTTAGCTCTGTCTGTCCCCCTTGCACACCAACTGTTAGGCCATTTCTAGTGACAGATGGAACAAGAATTATCAGCCGAGCAAGTAATGATTCTTTCAGTTTGGCAAATAGATCTTTACAAAATAAACCTCACATGGATAGCTGTTTTTTACTGGAGAAGGCAACAACAAATGGAGTCCCTCTACTACCTATTGTTGGGTCTATGGACCTGCACAGAAAAATTAAAATTAAAACAAGAATGGAGCAGAATGGAAAGGCTAGCCATTCTAGTAGCTCAGCAATGGGGAAGCACCAAAAGTTGCAAGGTTAGTAGTATTCCTGCATTTCTGATGTCATAATTTCTCCTTTGTTTTCATTTTATCTTATAAAAGTTTTATGATTTTATATAAATTCCACCATAACATTAGATTTGTGCTGGTGTAAAAATGAAATATGTTGAGTGCAAACTAAGCATATGAAGTTACCTTTTTAGACCAAAATGTTTTCCTTTTTATAATAGAATCTGGACTTCTCCTTGGCCATTACATGATAGAAAAATATTACATGAGAAGCTAGTAGGTACAGTTGGAGCACTAGTATACCATTGGTTGAGATGACTTGTGATTTTACGAACAGATGAAGATTAAATTTTAAACAACTTATATCATTACAAAACCATTCTCTCTGAATAGATGTAAAATTGAGAAAATTGAACTATTGATATGACAAGGTGTAAATGAGTATATCATATGTTTCTTCTGTTTTTCCATTTATATATCTTTTTTGGAAAAAGAAAAAGGAAACCTTTTCAAAGAATTTGAGAAAATGATTTTACAGGTGTTTTGAAATTCCTATCCTATGTTTTAGTTGAAACTTTAGTGCATAGTAGAGATGAATATGGGTCAGTTTGTAGTGGATTTTTATGTAAAACTGCAGATTGCAACTCCAAGACGCTTGTTTAAGTTAAGAGTTTCCTTGAACGAACATCTTTAATGACATCTGACCTTTGTATCAACTATATATATATATTGTAAATATTGAATCAGGATCATCTCCAGGAGCACTGCTTTTTGGTATTGGAGTATCTATTGGCATTATGTCTTCTTTCTTGGCTAATAAACAAGAAGTAGACAAACTGACTAAGTTGCTGAAACAGACTGAGAACTTGGTTCAAGATTTACAAGAAGAACTTGAGATGAAAGATTCTTTAACAGTGAAAGAACTTGCTATTGAAGATTATGAATCTCAGGATACACAGAATGATGCTTTTAATAATGGTCCGCTCCATGCATTTTCTCCTGAAGAAAAACATGATAATTATCATAAAGAATATTATAATCAGAAGACAGATGCAGAATCTTTCAGCAAAATTGAAGCAGAGCTTGAAGCTGAACTAGAGATGTTAGAACTGAACATGAGTTCACGCAGATTGGAGGGGAAGTTATCTAACGTGGTTGAGGTATGTTTTCTAGAAGTTTCCTTTGTCTATTAGGAAAAAAAATTTAGCTCCCTTAAGCTTCAGAATAATCCAGTTGTTTAATTGGTGGCTTCAATTTCAAGAGAACCTGAGTGTAATGCATAGATGTGTTAGTTTGCTTCAAACTATCTTGTTGCTTGGCACTGATAATCCTCACCTTGGACATTCAAGGTGATATATTCAGTACCTGAATGATTTGGTAGGGTATAGACACTCTTCATTTGCTTGAATCTGAATCAAAAGTTCATTTATGCCATTAATCTTCTACGCTTGTGCCAGTCCGAGTAACAAACTCCAGAAGTTGTGGTAGTAGCTAATCAATTGAGATGTTTACAAGTTGAATGCAACTCAGCTTTGCGTGAAGTAGGAATAGGATTCAATTCTCAGGAGACGCTTTCATCAGTTGGTTTTTACGAGCTCCAATAGTCTACTTTTGGACATTTTCTCAGTACCTTTAGTTTAGACTGATGACTTGCATGCTTTACAGGGTCCCCGGTTGTAATATCTCAATATGTCTCTTTAATCTACGCTAAATGTAACATGATTAATGTTGTTCTTAGGGTGGCTGGACACAAATTTCTGATGACAATTACCATTTTCAACAGCTTGACACAGATGACATGCCAGATGTGGTAAAAGGAGAGCTGAAGGCTGACCTCTTTGGCGGCCAAGATGGTGATCAACCTTATGCAGATCGGGATGGAAGTGGTAGCTCCACCCCTCACTCTGCTAACTATGCACTTTCTCCCCGGGAGCTAAGCTTGCGGTTACATGAAGTTATTCAATCAAGATTGGAAGAAAGAGTTGAAGAACTCGAGAGAGCACTCCAGAACAGCGAGAGGAAAGTTAAATTGATGGAATCAGAGCGCATGATTCATTGGAGAGAGTTCTCAAACAGTGAATCGGGAACGTCTTCCATGCAAGGAAGTCCAGTCATGAATCAACATAGGCATGCAGACCAACCCGTGGTAATAAATTTATCAGGGAATGCTCTTGATGCGTATAATGAAGCTTATGATGAGTTTGCAAAGATGAAAGAGGTTGATCTTGAGGAAAAGGCAGAAGAATCACCACCATCTGGGCTCAAGCAAGAAGCACCTTTGCTGCAGACGTTTGAGCAAAGTACCAGTTGGCTTCATAATGGACTGCTGAACGGTAACTCGCACCACCATTCATTCACAGAGAGGAGAAAAATGTTGTTTTCCCCTCCTCAGAGCAGAAGAGACAATGGGACATTGCCAAGTGACTACATTTCAAGTGGGGATCAGAGTGATAATGATGGTGATGAGATGGAAGAGTTGTTGATTAGGCATATTGTAGAAAAAGCCAGGAAAGGTTCCCCTGCAATTTTAAATGCCCAAAAGGTTCTGTTTTCATTACATGAAAACCAACATTAACAGAAAAAATATATACAAACAATATATATATATATATATATAGAAAAGGAGAAATTTTGCAGGCTTATTATTATTTATTGATACATGAAGACACGTGCACTGCGGATTCAATAAGTGGGGGAGACTAGTAGGGTAAACGCCACTTAGAATACCAAAATCTAACGGATTCTTGAACTCAAGGATTCCGTCTTAGTTTTTTTGAAGACTTGATGCAACATAGTACTTGTTTGCTTAAAATGGATAATTGTCGGATTATTTGAGTGGTCATAATTTTTTTTAATTTTAAAAGAAAAAACAAATATTAATAAATTTAAGACAATTTTTGCAGGTACATAAGTATATGGAATAAAATAAATTATTTCACTTGTGTTTGTTTTCACACGACATCATCTCAAATAACAAACTTTAATAATTTTATAATTTTACAAGAGAAATCAGCTAAATAAATTTAACCTTAACAATTTATTATTATTATTTTTAGATAATTACGTGTACACAAAAAAAAAAAAGGACCAAAATAAAAATAATTAATTTGAACAATTAAAATTAAATAAAAAATTATTTTAATTAAAAATAATAATAAATTATTAAGGGACTAAATTGAATAATAATCGACTTAAAAATAAAAAAATATAGTCATTTTAATGTTTTTTTAAAAACTTTATCAACCATGAATCTTAAGAAAACAACCGCACCCAGTTTAAAGTGACAAATTCAGCATCAATAAATAAGTTGAAACTAAATGGACATAAAGACATACATAATATGTCCTATAGAGAAAAAGGGAAACTTAGAATTGAGGGTGGAGTTGACATAGGGCTCTTTTTTTTCTGGAAGTTAAGAAATTTTTTAAGCTCTTTTGTCCATGTAGTCGTCGTCTTGAGGCAAATTATCATCATCCTGCTTAAAACTGTCATCAGTACTACCAAAGCTGCTGCTTTCATTACTGTCAACTTGATTACTGTCACCATACCCATATCCTTGGTTTTGGTTTCCACTTCCAGCATATC
Organism: Marsdenia floribunda; assembly: GCA_035583425.1. Taxonomy (NCBI): domain Eukaryota; kingdom Viridiplantae; phylum Streptophyta; class Magnoliopsida; order Gentianales; family Apocynaceae; genus Marsdenia; species Marsdenia floribunda. The sequence continues at coordinate 4,576,221 of JAXGGT010000116.1, read as the reverse complement.
CACCACCGCCACCTGCAACACCAAAATCCTGGCCGCTGCCCCCACCATAACTCAAATTTCCACTGCTGTCTCCGGCATAATTTTGATTATAGTTGTCACCATAACCACCCTGTCCTCCATAACTGCCACCGCCACCATAACCACCCTGACCCCCATAACCACCTTGGCCACCATAGCTGCCACCACCGTAACCACCGTAGCCGCCGCCACCATAACTACCTTGGCCACCATATCCGCCACCAACTCCTCCGCCAAATCCTCGAGACCTGTCATTAGCATAATTCACCCTTATCCTACGTCCATGAAGGTCCTGAAAGAAAAACCGTAGTAAGATTTTGGGGAGTTGCTGAATGCTCGCTTGAGCAGAAACAAGAACACCAGATGCAACAACAAAAAACAGATGATAGCCATTGATCAATTGATACTCCATTCCTGTAGAGAGAACAAGTACATGAAATTCTCATTTTAGCTCTTTTTACCTGTCCATCCAAGGCCTGTATAGCAGCAGAGGCTTCCTCACTAGAACTATAAGTAATAAAACCAAAACCTCTGGATCTACCAGTATCACGATCCGTAATAATTCTTGCTGCGAAATTCAACAATGCCAATAAGCAAGCAATTCATGATAGAGAGTTGCATAAACGAACAATGATATTGCACGCACATATTGTGCAAGAATGGAAAAAAAAAAAAAAAAAAGAGCGTTCTTTAACAAATTAATGGGACCTCTCTGTGATTAATGATCACAAACTGGAAATTCATAGCAATAAAACATGTGAATACATAACCTAGATGTCCAGTTAATGCAATTTAATTCTTGAAAAATTATCTGAACTCAACAATCTTAATAACAGAAGAGGCCTGAATTTTCCTGTTTGAAGATGAGATGCGATTGGGATTGGGCGGGGAAGGAATATCAAAATGGGAAGGAGGGCAAGGATGAAAAATCAAAAGCAGTGCAGGGATTCAACTCCTAGCCCCAATCCCCTAAATGTAAACACAAGGATCCTATAGAGAGAAAAACTAAATTGCAAGAATCACCACCATTGACAGTTCATTAAGCTCAAGTGATAAATAATTTGACAGTCCTAATAATAATACACAGCAGCAAGTTCTCTTGATTAAAACTCATACCTTCAATAACATCTCCATACTTGCTAAATGCTTCTCTAAGAGAGCTCTCATCTGATTGATATGAGATTCCTGTGACACATATAATTTAAAGGTCATAAAATCAAAATACAAGAAAAAGAAAATACCCCAATTGATAATTTGACAGAAACTAAGATACACCTCCAACAAAAAGTTTTGACTGCGACATGCATCTTATAGCTTGGAAGATGGATGGTCTAGATGCAGAAATTTCTTGGTTGATGTGCTTAGTCAGAGTATGCTGGATTATGCTGCGTGCTTTACTGAAGAAAGCCATAGTGAAGAAAGCTGGCTGTAACCTAAGGTACAACAATGCACACTTTTACCCATTTTAAAAGTGATAACATTATAACGGGAAAACAGAAAACACAGTTAGTAACTACTATTACATGATTAGGATGATATTAAATGGTGATCATATAACAACTCCCAATGGCATGCTATAGACATCTCAGGCAACCAAATAATAATAACAGAAAAAAGAACAACAACAGCTCTAATGAAGATTATGCATATATTTCCATAGTAGACGCTTCTCAGGGATAAAACACAGAAGCATTCTGCTTGACGTCCCGGCCTGTGACTGTGAGCCTCGTTTAACTTTGGTACTTAAATAGTACAAGAAGTTCAGTTTTACTATTATACAATTAAATTCAATTTTTAGTAATAAAAAATAGCTATAGAATAGTAGAATGTCGTTCTCCTTTACTCTGTGAGTAATACTTAAAAGTAGCTAACTTCCCAGAAGTGAACAGTCCCCCATCCCAAAGAGCTCCCTCAGAGAGTAGGCGTTCGAATAATCATAATCTCATGCATAAAATCAAGACAACAAAATCCAACAGAAACCAAGCTTCTGAGGCATCGTGAGAACAGAAAAACCTAATCCAACTTTCATTATATGTTAAGAAAAACCCAAAACAAATATAAAACAAAAATCACGCAACCACACACTCCATCAATCTCACACCATCTCAACAACAAAATCAAAAAAAAAATCAATTAACTTAGCTCGTGCCGAGAGGAGAGAAAAGAATCGAGGTTATGGATGGAGAGAGCACCTGTTCTAAATCTATGCACAGAGAGTAAAACCCTAGCGAGGGTTTTTCTTAGAGGGGCTTCTGAGAGAAAAGAGATGTTATTGCTTTGGGAGTTACGCGATTTTATAGGTAGAGCTTTATCAGATTATAACCCTTAGATTTAATTTTAAGGATTTCAGACCGTTGGATTGAAAGAGGTTGACAATCAATGGTGTTCTTATACCGTATTGAGATATTATATATATACAATATGGTACACTCACACTTATATACTGTTTTTTTTTTTTTTTTTTTTTTTTGGTGGTAAATTGCTGTAGTTCATTAAATAAAAAGTAGAAAAATTATATATATACAACACTCACTATTTCAAAAAACAATGTATTTTCTAAATAAGATAATATTTTAAATATATGTACATCAAACACAATTCAAATTTAAGTAGTTATCAATTAGATTCTAATTCATAATATTAAATTTTTATGTGATAAGCAATATTAATTGATTATTCATATTGTTGGAAGAATCTAAATTAGGAAGATTTTTTACTCTTAATTTAGTTGTGTGATATAAAATAACTGAATATTTAATTGATTGTAAAATATTCTTATTAATCTTTTTAGTTAGAAAACGTCTTAATCTTTAACTAAAATGAGATCTGCATATATAATTGTATTTCTGTAGATTATATAATCAAAGATAAATGAATTTGGGTTCTGATTCCCTTCATTATTATTGTTGCTTTACATTCATCTGAAATTGTTATTTTTTCATGGTATCAGAGCAGTAAATCTGTTCCTGATAAAATGAGTCTAGTTAACCCTAATGATTTTGTTTCAAGAACCACTAGAGAGGTGGTTGTTGTTTCTTTTGCTAACTCTGATGGTGATATTAATAATTCTCAAAAACTTTGTTTTGTGTTGTTAAATGAGTTTAATTATCTTCCATGGCCTAGTGCAGTCACCATTGCTTTGGGTGGAAGGTCTAAACTGGGATTTATTAATGGGAAAGAAAAAACTCCAAACGAGGCCTCACAAGAATATGAGACTTGGGTGGCAAAGGACTAGATGGTTATGTCTTGGTTGCTTAATTCTATTGAGTGTAACATTGCTGAAATTTTCAATTATTCTAAAAATGCTCGAGATCTTTGGGAAGCTATTTAGGATATGTATGGAAACCAAAATAATGCTGCTCGAATATTTTAGATTCAACAAGAGATTGCTGGCTTCAAATAGGAAGGAAAATCGTTCATTAGTGTTTTGGACAAGTTGAAAGGTCTGTGGAATGAACTGAGGTTTATCGTCCTCATACTATTGATCCTATAATTCTCAAGAAACAAGTTGAAGAAGATCGAGTGTTTCAATTGTTGGCTAGTCTATATCCAAATATGAAGAGTTTAGGAGTCATATTTTGATGACTGCAGAATTGCCATCATTGAAAAATGTTTGTGCTGCTATATAATGTGAAGAAGTTCGAAGAAAAATCATGCCACGTAATGTTATCTCTACTACTGTCGATAATCATGCTTATCTTGCTCAACCAGGTGGAAGAAAGCCATACAAAGGCAAGCGTCCAGATCTAAAATACAATTATTGCAAGGCTATTAGTCATACTATGGACAAGTGTTGGATTCTTCATCCAAAATTGAAACTCAAATCTTGGAAGGATAGAAAGGGAGGTGATCAAATGCATGTAACTAATTCTAAAGCTCATTTGGCTTCTCATACTGTTGAATATTTTTTGAAAAATCCGACTGTTCTATTAAATGAGTTTGCTAGCTATTTGCAAGAGAAACATGGTCAAGGAAATATGCAAGAAGGAGAACAAAGTCATGATGAACCTACTGCCTTGCCTAGCAAATTTGCTGGATTTCTAGCTAGAACTCATGCAGAGAATAGTCAGGGTATTTTAACAACCCTTATGATTACTTTAGAAATTAGTTCATTGCATGACTTATGGGTTGTTGATGCTGGCACCACTGATCATATGACAATTAAATTGGAAAACTTATGTGAATTCTTTCCTTTATCCTCTATTTTGTTAGTTGCTAATGGTCAAAATGTTCTTGTCAAGGGTAAGGGAAAACTCAAGCTCATATCCAATACCATAACCTCTAATGTTCTTTTTGTTCTCTCTTTTCCTTTACAATTACTATACGTTCGAAAAATAATTCAAATTCTAAATTGTGATGTTTTGTTTGTAAGGTTATGTTTCAGGACCGTGTCACCAAGAAGATGATTGGTGAAGGTTTTTTCTTAAATGGACTTTACTACTTCACTCTTGATCGTCAAGTCTCTAAAAGCTTTCAAGCCATTTCCTCTTCCATGAGTTAGCAGTCCTTATGGCATCAGTGTTTAGCTCATCCTTCTAATCCTGTTCTTACAAAAATTATTCCTAATTTGTCATTAGAAACTCATAATTTTGATGCATGTCATTACTCAAAATTAGCCAAGCTTCCTTTTAGCTTGTCTTTGTCTCAAACTACTGAGCCCTTTGAATTAGTACATTCAGATGTATGGGGTCCAATTCTCTATTTAGTTGATGAATTTAGATATTTTGTAACTTTCATCGATGATTTCTCTAAAGTCACTTGGATTTATTTGTTGAAATCAAAAGGTGATGTTTTGAATCATTTCAAAGATTTCTATATGATGATTGTTAATCAAAATCCTTAGAACTGATAATGGCACAGAATATACATCTCGTAATATGACTAATTTTTTAGCATCTAAAGGAATAGTGCATCAAATCAGTTGTGTTAGTACTCCCTAACAAAATGGGATTGCTAAAAGAAATAATAGAGATATGTTAGAGAAAACTAGAGCCTTAATGTTTCATATGAATGTTCCTAAACTTTTTTGGTCTTATGGAGTTTTGACTATAGCTTATCTTAATTATTAATCGACTTCCTAGTCGAGTTTTGGACTTTAAAAGTCCCCTTGAAGTGCTACTAAGAAAAGTGCCCAATATTTCTCATTTGAAGGTGTTCGACTACATTTGCTTTGTGCCTTTAACTGCAAATTCCATAGATAAGCTGGATTCAAGAGCAGTTACGTGTGTTTTCTTAGGATATTCACAAACTCAGAAAGGATATAAATGCCTTGATATGGTTGCTAGAAAATTGTATGTTACCAAATAAGTGAGATTCTATGAAACTAGACCTTATTTCACAACTTCAAATAAGGGTGAGATTATATATGAATTGTTTCCATTACCTATTGCTGAGATAGAACTTGAGGATTTTACGGAAGTGCAGCCACTAGACTTACAAACTTTTGGTACTACAGTTAACTTGATTGATCAAGTTGTATCTATGGATCCAGAACAATCACTTGTTCCTCGAAGAAATCCACCAAGAAATTGCCAACCTCCAAAAAGGCT